>JAPFFP010104973.1:0-19283 GCA_026153255.1 Solanum medicagineum
CATTCGGGGTCAAATGTTCCCAAGGAGGATATTGAAACGACCCCAAAAAGTGCCCGAAAATGTGGCTCGGATTGCCCAAAGTTTTAAATTATATATATCTCAAAATTCATGCGTGATATAAAAAATTTGACTTCATATTCTTGTTCAGGGGGTCAAAATTAAGAGAACAAGGGTCTAACCCCGAGTTAAGAACAAAGGAATAGCAATTATAATTTTTCAAGTGACAAATTCCAGCGAGCATTCCCCGCCCCTGGAGAGACGCTCCAAGAGCATATAGATGAAGAAAAGTTGTCTCCACGTCCTCTCTGCAATGCGGAGAAGTGTATTTTTCTATCCAGTGATTTTTTGTGTGGTCCAAACTTTTAAGTTCTAAATGTTCCCAAACGTTTTTTTACCTATACTTAGTCATTTTGCACCCTTATGTTACCCTAAACATTCCCTAATATGCTCTCAAACACTTAGCCATAATTTCACTTCCAAATTCAAGTCCCAAAACTCAAGATCAATCCTAAGGAATTCCTTGACGCTTCGAGCCTCCATTTTCAATCTTCATCAAGAGCTTCCTCAAAGCTAAGGTGTGTGGTTTTTAGCCATTGGGTCCTTCTACCCATGGTGCCTTTATCTCCCTTTTACTCAATTTGCATGATTTAAAGTTGATTTTACAATTTGGTTACTAGTAAGAACATGTCTATGAACTATGTTAAAGTTATGTAAAGTTGTGGCTGTTTTGCTATGTTTTGAGCTATAAATCTTTGATCTATTATGAGATTTGATAAGTGGTTTTGATGCATATTGCTTGAGGGTGTCGCAAGGTGTTGATTTATGGTTTTAAAATGGATTTTCCTGCATGATTTCATCTCTATATTTCATGGTTTTATACTAGCATTACGCACCCTCTAAGTGTTTGATAAAATGTACGGCTATGGTTTCTTGAGGAATTGAAGGTCCAAAGCATGAGATATGATATGAATGATGTTATGATGATGAAATGAGCTTATATATATGATAAATCCTATATAAAGTGTTGTATTAGACCATGCCCAATCCGAGGGGACTAAGAGTCCAGATAACCTAGATGGAGGTTTGTACTCATCAACCTAGTGAGGGGTTTGTACTTCACACTAGGGTGATAGGGTGGCATCATCATCAACCTAGATGGGGGTTTGTACTCATCAACCTAGTGAGGGGCTTGCATCTCATCACCTAAGTCATAGGGCATCATCATCGCTAACCTAGTGAGGGGTTTGCACCTCACCACCTAAGTGATGGGGTGGCATCATCATCAACCTACCGAGGGATTTGTACCTTGGAAAGCTAGCTCGGTCTCTTTCAAACATATGATATCCTATATGAGCATGAGTTACTCGAGCATGTTTTACTTATGCATTGATCATACATGCCATGTTCTCATATTATGCCTATTGTCTATTGCTAAGTATTTTGATTATAATGTCTATCTCTTGTTGCATTGCATTCTACATACTTAGTACATTCAAATGTACTGATGCAAGCTAGTTGGTGAGTCTTCCATTTAGGGGACCTTAGTCTATATTTCTCTTATTGTGTATTGAGACATACTTCTTTATTTTCTATTTTGACTATGAGGGTGAGTCTGGTTACTTTGTCTTGGCCCCCGCTCTTATATAAGTATTAGAGGTGTTTGTTGGACATGTTATGTATCTTTGATATGAGCCTTGACTCTTGTCTATTGATGATGATGTTATGCAAGCTTTTCCCTTAGTCCTCTTTCTCTATTCTTACTCTTTATGTCTTTTATATTCTTCCACGACAAATGCGATGTAATGATAAGTTAAGAGGCTTATTTAAGGTTCCTTCGGGTTTCCCATTCATCGTGTCACATCTAGGCCCTAGGCTTGGGTCATGACAGTGGCACCTGGGTCTATCAATACATGCACATTAAAATCAAGGACTTTTAACATATCAGTGACGACATCGAGCACCTTATCTACCCCTTGCCTCCCTTGAAGGGCATAGGACCAATTGTGCCTTGGGGCACCACCTTGTTGATCTCCCCTTCCTCTAGAACCCACATTTGCACCTTATCCTTGAGGACGGTCATCTCTACCCTTATGTTGATTACGATGAAAATCCATCACCTTATGACCCACTTCACCACACCCATAACAAGCATTAGTATCCTTCAAACATTAGCCATTATGGCCTCTACCACATTTTGGGCACATAGTATTAGGCACCACTTCACCACCACCTTGGACCCTTGTGTTTTCATTAGCAAACCTTCTATTAGGAGCATTGGAAGAACTTTGGCCTTGATGAAACTGGCCACCCTTGGAACTTTGGAACCTACCTTCAAAACGGGCCCTCTTGACCTCACCCATTCTCTTCTTTCTCAACTTTTCCCCCTCCAATTGTTCCGCATAAGTCATGAGGCGAGACAAGTCCTTATCACCTATCAACATGGCGGCACTACATTCTTCATTTACCAAGTCGGACACACCCATTACAAACTTGTTTATCCTAGACCTTGGCTCGGCCACCAATTGTGGAGCATATTTGGAGAGTTGGTTGAACTTGAGGGAAAACTCCCTCACACTCATAGACCCTTGCTTTAGATTCATGAAATACATCATTTTGTCCTCCCTTAGCTCAGGAGGGAAGAACAGGTTGAGAAATGTTGCCTTAAACTCCTTCCAAAGGATTACATTGTTATTCCCCTTCTCCTCATTCCATTGAGTAAAACATATTTGGGCTACCCCTTTGTGTTGGTAGGCTGTCGACTCCGCTTTCTCCTCCGATCTAACACCTATAATAGATAACACTCTGTACACCTCATCAATAAATTCTTGAGGATCCTCATCCACTTTGGACCCATGGAACTCTGGTGGGTTCATCCTTGTGAAATCCCTCACTCTAGAAGCCGGAGTAGGAGTATGAGGGGCTTGAGCCACTTGGTTGATTTGATTAGTCATGGCATGGGCTAGCATGGTAATGGATTCCCAGAACTGTTCATGGGCCACTCCCCCATCTTGAGGAGCTTGAGGAGTAGGAGCGGTCCTTTTCTCCTCGGGAGTGCCGGCTCTTCTTCCTCTTGGTAAAGGTATGATCTAGAATAGCAAAGAACATTCGTTAGGGGGAAAGCCTTACCTTAACTTCTATAGTACGACATAGATCAAGAAGAAGGGAAACATTTCCTAACACGCCTCACAGCCTCTTACTCATTGTCGTGGTGCACTTCACAACCATGAATAAGACTCTAATAGATGTGGTGTGTTGGATGCCGAGGACCATTAATAACCTAGCACTCTGATATCAAGTTTTTCATGACCCAAGCCTAAGGCCTAGGCGTGACACGGCGAATGGGAACCCGAAGGGACCCCAAATAAGTCACATAGCATAGCATTTATACATCCTTGATAAATCATAAAGAGTCAAATCTCGAAGCATAATTACAACACTTGTCCAACAATACCTCTAAATATAGACTTGAGCGGGGGCCAAGACACTTTCTAGGTTCACTCTTATAGCATAAAGAGTTCAACATTAAGAAATAACAAAAGCAAGAGAAGCATAGCGAATGTTCCCGAACTTTGAGGACTCACCAATAACTTACCTTCAAAAATGCCACCACTAGCCACGGGAAGATGATCGTGGGGAGCTCCGGTTCCTACATGGTAACATCATGTAGGCATAGAGTATGTGTTAGTACATTTGAATTTATTGAGTATGTAGCATACAATGCAACAAGATATAGACAACATAGGCAAAATGCATAAACATAGGCAATGGATAGTATAATAACAATATGGCATGCATGATCAATGCTTGAAGTAAAACATGCCTGTATAGAACATATTTCATGTGTAGGAAAAGGCCATGATCATAGACCAAGCAAACTAGTACTTGGAATCCAAGGCATACCACCCCCTTGGGAAGTAACTGAGGAATCTACCCCTTAATTGGTAGATGGGCATACCACCCCCAATCAAAGTTGTCAAGGTATATACCCTTCAACATGGTAGATGGGCATACCACCCCCTATCAAAGTGGTCAAGGTATATACCCCTCAACATGATAGATGGGCATACCACCACACCCCATCAAAGTGGTTGAGGCATATCACTCCCTCAACTAGGTGTGATCAACTTGCAACACTATAGATACTTTTCATGAAAATAACACATAAATACATTACTTTAATCATCGTCAAGTCACTTGACTCATAGGCCATGCAATAGATCATCAATAAATAAAGGACTCTTGATCGGACATTTTATCAAACACTTGGTGGGTGAGTAATGCTAGTTCAAAATCATGCAATTCAAGAGTGAAATCATATGAGAAAACTTAATGTAAATCAACCTAAAAACACTTGGTAATACCCTTATGCAAGATACATTGAAACCCCTCATCCAATCTCATAATAGATCATAGATTCATAGCTCAAAACATGCTTAAACAGTCAACATTTTATGAAACCCTAACATAGTTTGTAATCAATTTATAGTAAGAAGTACCCATAGATAAATCAACTTGAAAACATGTAATTTACATAAAAAGGAAGGTTGCGCACAATAGGTGAAAGGACCTAATGGTTGAGACCCACATACCTCAAATTTAGAGAGTTCCTTGATGAAGATTTGAATGAGAACTTGAAGCTTAAATGAATTTCTTGAATACGGACATGAGTTTGCTACACTTAAATTTGGGTGAAATATTTGGCTAAGTGTCAGAGAGGGTTTTGTTAAATGTCTTGAATGATATGGGACTGAAAAATGACTAATTATAGGTGTTTTTATGTATATGAAGTCTTAGGCCAAGGCCTCAAAGCCTTGGACCAAAACGGGAAAACTGGAACAAAACTAACACTGGTCCACGCCCTGGCCACGGGGCGCGGATCGATTTTGTTTTTCGTTAACTTTGAAAAATTAAATTTTGATACGGTTGCTCTAAAATCGGGGTTAGACCAATTTCCCACTCAATGTTCCCCCCTAATCATGAATATAAATTTGAATTTATGATATACCGCACGGATTTTGAGATATATGGAAATTACAAATTTGGGCATTTCCAAGGAACGTTTTTGGCACTTTTTGGGGCGTTTTAGAAAGTGTCTTGGCCCCCACTTCCTTCCATGTTAGAGGAGTTGTTGGATATTATGATGTACTTATGCTTGAGTTTGACTCTTTAATGCTTTAATGATTATCAAAGATGTCCATTAGTCCCGTTTCTCTTTTTTATTATATCTTTGTTATTGTTTACTTTGCTCCCGTGACCAAGGATGTGTGATTGATATTCTAAGAGGCCTGTTTGGGTCCCTTCGGGTTTCCATTGGTCATGTCATGTCTAGGCCCTAGGCTTGGGTCCTGTCAATTGGTTATGACAAGAATGTGATCACATACATGTCTATGATTATGGCTCATTAAGCATTTTGGGTGCTTGCACCATTATGAATGTCTGAATGAGTTTTTCCTATGTATGGATATTATGACTATGAGTTCCAATTTGGAATTTGAGCCTAAATATTAATCATTATGAATTTGGCCTTTAGGCCTAAGAATGCATTAAAATGTTTTGATGAGACTTACTCCTCTCTAAAAGCATGTATATATATATTATGAGTATTATTGTGGGATGATGACTTAGCACTGATGGGTTGAGGGAGTTCTCTCTTTCCTAGAACTATGTGCCTAAGATAGGTTATGTGAAATCTTATCTGAAATGGGATGTGTTTCCGTAAGTAAGGTTGTTTCATATGAAATTGGATGGGTTTCCATAAGGTGAAGTATAATGTGAAATGATATGCTATATGTGGAAATCCTATCTGAAATGGGATATGTTCTCGTAAGGAAGGTTGCTTCATACGAAATGGGATGTGTTCCCGTAAGGTGAAGTATGGTTTACCTTTGGCAAGTAGACCACCTCTTTACTGATGAGGGGATTTCATTGAGATTCCAAGTAATATCTCGCTTAGTCTTACTCATGTCAGTTGAGGTCACATCCCCATTATATATATATATAAGCATCATTTTGCATTTTATGAATCATGAATTTTACAGCATCTTATTATATTACAATCCTTGCTCTAAATCTCTTTCTATATTATGTGTCCTTGTCATCTAACATTATATGTAGGTTTTGGTAAGTTACATGAATTGCACCCCACGTACTTAGTACATTCAAACATACTGACGCATACTTTTGCCTACATGATATCACCATGTAGGGAGTGGAGATTACTTTGATCCACCGTTTGACGCTAGATCAAAATTGAGACATTTTTTGTGGTGAGTCCTTTGTTTCAAGGATAAGCCACCATTCCTCTACCTATATTGCTCCCATTTGTAGTATTTACTTTGAGGGTGATCCCGAGACATATCTTCACCCCCGTCCTATCTTATGACTAGAGGCATTGTTGGACATATTGTAGACTGTCGTCAAATCTATATGTTGTGTGTTGTATTTGAACCTTATGATTATTGCTATCTATTGGATATGGCAATTACGGGTTGACTATGGGAATTTTGATATATATGTATGTTTGATGTGGAAATATGGAAGTTCCTAAATCTCGAAATGCCCCTATAGAGTGAGTCATACTTACCCTCCCCTTAGTCTTTATGTGCTACGTGTTATGTGAATCCATGTTAATCCCTTTCCCTATCATATTCCCATAGCATAAGTCCTACTTTCCCATCCCTTAGAACTATGTGTTTACTATTTGAATACGCTTTCGAACAGATGATATAAATTTGGATACTTTGAGGCTTGTTTGGGGACTCTCGGGTTCCTATTCATCATGTCACTCCTAGACCGTAGGTCCGGGTTGTGACAATTGAGCCCCCAATGATTGATGCATAAGGAATATCATTCATTTGCTTACGTTCCAGTTCATTATTTAGACATTGATTGAGACTAAACTTATCTCCTTTCTGAATTGGAATGGGACTAGATGAGCATTTTTTAAATTCTAAATCTCTCTAACACTTTATTAATATAGGTTTTCTAAGACAATCCCAACAATCATTGTGATCTATCCCAAAATATTTCTATCCCAATCACATTGGATGCCTCTCCCATATCTTTCATTTCAAAGTTATCAGAGAGAATTTCTTGGTACAGTGCAATAAAACAAGACCATTAGTAGCAAGCAAGATGTCATCAACATACAGAACTAGCATAATAAACTTACTCCATTGACCTTTAGATATATACACCGATCAATGGTGTTTTCCTTAAATCCAAAGGTGACAATAGTTTCATTAAACTTAAGATCCCATTGTCGGGAAGCTTATTTAAGTCTGTACATTGACTTATTAAGTTTACACACCATGTGTTCCTTTCCTTTGATAGAAATCCCCTTAGGTTGATTCATATAAACTTCTTCCTCCAATTTCCAATTTAGAAAGGCTGACATCTATTTGATGCAGGTCTAAGTCATAATGAGCTACTAAAGCCATTATAATTCTGAGTGAATCTTTTCTAGAGACAGGTGAAAAGGTCTCCTTATAATCGATGTCATCTTTTTGAGTGAAACCTTTGGCAGCAAGTCTGGCCTTGTGACGTTCAATGTTGCCAGTTGAGTCTCGTTTGGTCTTAAAGACCAATTTACACCCAAATCTTTTGCAACCTTCAGGTAATTCAACAAAGTCCCAAAAATCATTATGTTCCATAGATTTGAACTCATCTTTCATGGCTTCTATCCATTTATCAGAATTTTCACTTTCAATGGCTTGTGAAAATGAGACTGTTTCATTATCAATGCCCAAGTCAATTTTTGACTCATGTAGATATACCAAATAATCATCAAAAAAAGTAGATCTCTTTTGTATTTGAGATCTCCTTAATGCTACATCTTGTGGTTCATCTACTGCCTGTTCATTAATTATGGCTTCATCATGATTAGTAGGAGCATCAATTTGTTGTTCTTGTTGACTATCAGATTGTACAACAACTTCAGGAACAACAATTTTAGAAGAAGTATAAGGTAGAGAAATTTGAACCTCAACTTCTTTAATTTCCAGATTACGTGGTTCCTCACTCCAACTAACTTCACCATTCTCAATGAACCTAGCGTTTCCAGTTTCAATTTTGAACCTCAACTTCTTTAATTTCCACATTACGTGGTTCCTCACTCCAACTAACTTCACCATTCTCAATGAACCTAGCATTTCCAGTTTCAATAATTTTCGTACTATGATATGACAGTAAAATTTATACTGCTTTGATTTTTCTGGATAACCAATGAAGAAACCATTGATTGTTCTTGAATCCAGTTTCTTTTCTTGTGGATTATAAATTCTAATTTCTGCCAGGCAACCCCAAACATGCAGTTGCCTTAAACTAGGTTTCCTACCAGTCCACAGTTCAAAAGGTGTCTTTAGAACTGCTTTACTAGGAACCCTATTTAGTAAGTAAACAACAATCTTTAAAGCATACATCCACAAAGAAAGAGGTAGAGATGAATTACTCAGAATACTCCTGACCATATTCACTAATGTACAATTACGCCTTTCCGCCACACCATTTTGTTGTAGTGTGCCTGGCATTGTGCATTGAGCACATATGCCATGCTTTCAAGAAATTAGCAAATAGACCAGAGTATGTCCAATTTCATCATATGATCTTCCATAAAACTCACCACATCTATCTGATCTAATTATTTTCACATTTTTTTCTAGTTGTCTTTGAACCTCAGTAATAAGTACCTCTAAGGCATTAATCGCTTGAGATTTTTCATGCAATAAATAGACATATCCATAACATGACAAATCATCAATAAAGGTGATAAAGTATTTCTTCTTACGAAAAGATGTAATGTCAAAAGGACCACATGTCACGACCAAAGCCTAGGGCCTAGACGCGACATGGCGAATGGGGAACCCGAAGGGACCTCAATCAAGCCTCTTAACATATCATTACACATCCTTGGTCGCGGAAGCAATAAAACAACAATAAAAGAGTAGAAATAAAGGCAAAGGGACTAAGGGAAATCTTTCATATCATAAAACATCAAGAGAGTCAAAGAGAATCAAACTCGTGGCATCATTACATAACTTGTCCAACAACACCTCTAAACATAGAACTTAGCAGGGGCCAAGACAAGCAACTGGTTCACCCTCATAGTCAAAAGTATCCAACATAAGAAGAGTCAATACATAGCATAAATCTAGAGAAGTATGTCCTCAGAGTTGAAGACTCACCAACTTGCTTTGAGAAAAATCCTACTAGCAACGTGGAGGAGGAGCATGATCAAATGGAGCTCCGATTCCAATATGTTAACATCATGTAAACATAGAGTATGTGTTAGTATGTTTGAATGTACTAAGTATGTAGGATGCAATGCAACAAGAGATAGGCAACATAGGCAAAACGCATTATCGTAAGCAACGGTTAGCATAATAACAATATGTCATATATGAATGATTCTTGAAGTAAAATATGTTTATATAGACATATTACATGTGAAGGAAGAGACAATCATCATAGACCATGAAAATTTATTACTTGGAATCCAAGGTAGACCACCCCTTAGAAGTGATTGAGGTACCAACTCCTCAATAGGTTGATGGACATGACCACCCTCCATCAGAAGTGATTGAGGTACCAACCCCTCAATTGGTTGATGGCTTACCACCCCCATCCAAGTTGATTGAGGCATCACTCCTCAATTAGCTATGGTCAACTCATAACACAAGAGGTAATTCTCATGAAATCAACACATATATACCATCCTTTCATCATCATATAGTCATTTAACTCATATGTCATGCATTAGGCCTTCAACAACTCAAGAAACATAATTTGGACATTTTATCAAACACTTGGCGGGTGTGTAATGCTAGTGTAAAACCATGCAATTCAAGAGTGAAATCATGCAAGAAAAGTTAATGTAAAACCACCCACCAACACATGGTAATACCCTCATGCACTATACATCAAAACCCTTCATCCCATCTCAAGATAGATCTAAGCTTCATAGCTCAAAACATGCATAAACAATCATACTTTTATGAAACCCCAATATATTTCATAGTCAAATTCATAGTAAGTAAGACTCATAAGTAAATCAATTTAGAAACTTGAGATTTATATAAAAAGGAAGCTTGGGAACCATGGATGAAAGGACCCAATGGTTGAAACCCACATACATTGGCTTTGGAGAATTCCTTGATGAAGATTGGAATGGAGACTTGAAGCTTAAATGAAATCCTTAAGATCCAAAATGAGTTTGGAACCCTTGATTTAGAGTAAAATATTTGCCTAAGTGTTTCAGAGAGTATTGAGAAATGTCTTGTATGATATGAAGGTGAAATATAGCTAAGTATAGATATTTTTTCGCATTGGAAGACTTAGGTACAAGACCCAAAATCCTTGGACCAAAACAACAAAACTGGACGAAAATAACACTGGTTCGCGACGGGGGCGCATCGCGGTACCAACATGGACTGCCACTGTTTTGCGCAAACTTGGGAAAATGAAATTTTTCTACGATTGCTCTAAAATTGGGGTTAGACCCATTTCCCACTCTACTTTGCCCCTAAACAAGAATATGAA
Organism: Solanum medicagineum; assembly: GCA_026153255.1. NCBI lineage: Eukaryota > Viridiplantae > Streptophyta > Magnoliopsida > Solanales > Solanaceae > Solanum > Solanum medicagineum. Next base: position 10,537 of record JAPFFP010104973.1, read on the forward strand.
GTCAGATTTTTGATATCACGCACATATTTTGAGATATATGGAAATTCGAATTTGCGCACTTCTGAGGCACATTTTCGGACAATTTTTGAGGTCGTTTCAATATCTCTCCCTTGGGAATATTCGTCCCCGAATGTCAAGAAAGCATACATAAGAAGAGTAAGCATGAAGAAATCAGCCCCAACAAGAATGCAAGAGTACACTTAAACACCATTTTCAAAAATCTCAACATAAGTATTAAAATCACCATGAACTTTGTCAATATAAACAAGAATGCATGTAAATGACATAAGGGCTAAAACATAAAACTTGAAATTACATAGGATACTTAGAACTTGTACCTTAGGCTTGAGAAGAATGGAAGAGATAGGATGTCATTTTTGCATGTCTACTTTGGCCTCCCATGTAGCACTTTTGACTTGTTGATTCCTCCGAAAGACCTAATGCAAGCTACACCCTTGTTCCTCAATCTCTTCACTTGTCTATCCAAGATCTCTATTGGAACCTCTTCATAAGTTAAGTTGTCTTCAACAACACCCACAACATCTAATGGGACAATCGCATCCGAGTCACCCACACATTTCCTCAACATGGATACATGAAAGACAGGATGAACCAAGTCCATTTCACTAGGCTACTCCAACTTATAAGCCATCTTGCCAATCCTCCTCAGCACTCTATAAGGACTCACAAATCTTGGACACAATTTACCCTTCTTACCAAAATGAACCACACCCTTCATGGGCGAAACCTTCAAATAGACCCAATCCCCAACTTTAAATTCAAGCTCTCTTCTTCTCACATCTGCATAGGTCTTTTGACGAATTTGGTCTTTTTTCAACCTTACCTTCTCCATAGCCTCTATAACCAGCTCCGGGTCCAAGAAAGCCATTTCTCCTACTTCAGACCACCCAACCGGTGATCACAATGCCTACTACAGCGGGCCTCAAAAGGAGACATATCAATGCTAGAATGATAGCTATTATTATAAGAAAACTCAATCAATGGAATATGATCATCCCAACTACCCTTGAACTCCAAAACACAAGCTCTAAGTATATCCTCAAGAGTTTGGATAGTTCTTTCGGCGTGACCATCCGTTTGAGGGTGAAAGGCCGTACTAAGGTTTACCTTGGTTCCAAGACCTCTTTGGAAGGACATCCAAGAAAGTGAAGCGAATTGAGCACCACGATCCGATATGATAGACAAGGGCACCCATATAATCTAACCAACTCATGGATGTATAATTTAGCATAGTCTTTAGCCCCATAAGTAGTCTTAACCGGTAGGAAATGAGCCAACTTTTTCATTCTATCAGCCACAACCCAAATAGAATCAAAACCCTTTCTAGTCTTAGGCAACCCAACCATAAAATCCATGTTAATTTCCTCTCACTTCCAAGTAGGAATCTCTATATCTTGGGTTAGGCCACCCGGCCTTTGATGCTCAGCCTTGAATTGTTGGCAACTATGACAATCACATACAAATTTGGCAATGTCTTTCTTCATACGTCCCCACCAAAACACATCCCTCAAATCCCTATACATCTTGGTAGAACTGGGGTGAATAGAATAGGAAGACTTATGAGACTCATCAAGAATCTTCTTTCTCAAATCGTCAACACAAGGCACACACAACCTACCTTGGTATCTAAGGGCACCATCTCCCCCTTGGGAGAAAATCCTCATCTTTCCATCTCTCACCAAAGCCTACAATTCTAATAAGGAGGGATCAAGATCTTGCTTTGCTTTTACATCATCAACCAAGGAAGACTTTAAAACATCAACAACCACAATACCACCATTATCAAGCTCTTCCAACCTAACCCCTAATCTAGCCAACCGATAGACCCCCTAGCCACCTCTTTGCCCCCACCATCAACATGAGCTAGGCTACCCATAGACACCCTAATCAAAGCATCGACCACCACATTAGCCTTACCGGGATGATAAATGCACACTCATATTATAATCCTTAAGAAGCTCTAACCACCTTCATTGTCTCAAGTTGATGTCACGCCCCGGGAGGGTACCTTAGACGTAACTAGCGCTCGGAGACTATTGCTAGCCCCTAAGCGAACCACCTAGTCTCATTACATTCGTTCCATCAACTCCTAAGCAGAAGATATAAGAAAATAATAAATTAAAAGTGGGTTATCACAATCACTATCATAAGGAATATGAGATAAGCAATTCAATATAAGTAAGAAGTAGGAACATAGTAAGTCCCGACATCAACTATCAACTATCTATGTCTATGAAGCCTCTATAGCTAACCTCTAAGAAGGTACCATGACAGGCCATGGCTAACACAGTCTAATGAAATAAATCTAGGATAAATGAAAAGAAGATAACATGTCCCCCGAAAACAAGGGAGAACTCACCAAGTCTCTACGGAATCCGTGAACCTCAAAAATTAGGCTACTGAAGTCCTCTGTCTATAAAATATGCATCATAAAATGATGCAGCGCCAAAGGGGCATTAGTACATGGGATGTATTGTATATAAAACGGGCTAATGTAAATAGTATATGTAAGTATAACATCAACTCATTAATCACTCATCCCCACTCAGAGTAAAGGGCAGAATTCTATCACCTCGCTATCCATCAAGATATCATACAATCACATCAATGTCACAGTACTATTAACAGGGAAACCTATCTAGGAGTTTCTAAAACTGACAATCACCACCTATGAGACGGTAGTGATACAACGAAGAGATGTCATTGCCACATCCGTCCAGTACCTTGGCGGGGTAAATGACGAATCTGTCGGGGATCCCAAAGAAGTCTGTCAAGTCCTCTGCGGGACAAAAGGGAACACTACTTTCACGGTCCAATCCTCTACTACACTGGCCACGTAGTTAATGAGTGTGAGTGGGAGTTACTCTTACCCATTTTGGTGCTAATACTCCTCCCAGGACTCAATATGCTCATAAGTCTATCAAGGTCAGACTGTTGCACAGCCCAACCCCCCTCTCAAGTAGGGTCCTCATCCCATCTATCATTCTATCGATTCAAGAAAGAATTTTTTTTCCTTCAACTCTATCTTAATCCTATCTAAAGCTCAAGGATATTAACTTCATCTACTTCAACCATCACAGCACTCACCTCAGGGCTCAAAACACAGTAGTCAACACATCCATGAATAATCAAGGCTCTATACATCACCCTAGGTTCATTATTCAAGTCTTTAACAGAGAATTTATAGGGGTAATTGCATAATCACAACATAAATACATGTAATCAGTTCATTAAAACATGATGATCATTAATTTTACATAATAATATTGTATTTAGAAATAAATTTCAAAAAAATCATGCAAGAATCACAATTCAAGTCTCATTAACTATTAACTATCAACCTAATCTATACATTGGGGCACATGGAAGAACAATTTCATGATTTGGGTAGCCTTTACATACCTGGGATGAAAATTGTACATATCTTCAACAAGAAATGGACTCGAACTTGCAATCCCCTAGGCTTTCGAGTCTCCTCTCTCAGAACTTCTTTGCGCAAAAGTTTAAGAAGAATGGGTTTTTGAAACCCTCAATCGACCTAAAACGACTTTAAAAACACATTTTAGGACTTAGGATAGGATGGGGAATGACCAAAAGGCCCTTCCCGAATTAAAAGAAAAAATTTCACCTTGGAATAGCCCAGTTCGCGATGCAGACTGGGGGCGAACATATGTAATTTTAGACTGAAAACTTTAAAACGCGTGGAAAAACTATTTTCCAGGAAATTACACATAAATTGCATTCAGCATATGCGTTTTATGTGTAATTTTCGTAAATTTAAGTGCACCTCCGCACCTCTTCCGCATCGCGCCAGGGGCACGGATTTGCTACTATTTTGGGCAAAAATTGAAATTTTATTTTTCAACCCGGTTGCTCTTAAATCGGGTCGAGACCATTTTCTAACTCTATTTTCCACGCTGATCGAAAAATCCAGTCTCGAATTTTCCATCGGAGCTTCGGAAGACGCGTTGTGCGCACGAGACATTTTAGGGGCGTTTTGATAATTTTACGTGGTGTTACAGTTGAGATCTTTTTGAGTGAACACATATTGGAGACTCTTATGATCGGTAAACACATCAACATGCACCCTATACAAATAATAATACCAAAGTGCCAAAGCAAATACCACGGTGGACAATTCAAGATCATGAGTAGGATAATTCTTCTCATGCACATTATGTTGCCTAGAGACATAGGCTATGACTTTACCATTTTGCATCAAAACACAACCCAAACCAATTCGGGAGGCATCACAATATGCAACAAACCCTTCCAACCCTTTCTGTGGAGACAAAATAGGAGCAGACACAAGCTTATCTTTCAAGTTTTGGAAACTCTTTTCACACTCATCGGTCTACACAAACTTAGCCATCTTTTGAGTCAACTTAGTCATGGGAGAAGCAATAGAAGAGAACCCATTCACAAACCTCCGATTGTAACCCCCTAAGCCCAAGAAGCTTCTAATGTCTGATGGAGTCAAAGGTCTAGGCCAATTTCTAATCGCATCAATCTTTTTAGGATCCACCTTAATACCATCCCCCGATAACACATGACCTAGAAATGAAACCTCTTTCAACCAAAATTCACACTTCTCATATTTTGCATACAACTTCTCTTCTGTCAATTCTTGTAGCACTACCCTCAAATGAGTCACATGCTCCTCCTCGCTATGAAAATAGACCAAAATATCAACAATGAAGACCACCACAAACAAATCAATGTAGGTTTTAAAGACCCTATTCATAAGATCCATAAAGATAGCCAGTGCATTGGTCAACCCAAAAGACATAACCAAAAATTCCTAATGCCTTCTGGGAATATCACACTCCCTGACCTTCACTTGATGATACCCGGACCGAAGATCAATCTTAGAGAAGTGACTAGTTCCTTGAAGTTGGTCAAATAAATCATCAATCCTTGGAAGAGGGTACTTATTCTTGATGATAACTCCATTAAGTTGCCGATAATCAATACACATTCTAAGGGATCTATCCTTCTTCTTCACAAACAACACCGGTACACCCCAAGGTGATTAGCTAGGCCTAACAAAACCCATCTCCAACAAATCCCTCAATTGTCCCTTCAATTCCTTTAACTCCATCAGGGCCATATGGTAAGCGGGAATAGAAATGGGTTGAGTATCGGGAAGGAGGTATATACCAAAGTCTATTTCCCTTTTTGGAGGAACACCGAGAAGGTCATTTGCAAAGACATCAACGAACTCATTTACCACCGAAACCGACTCTATAGAAAGGACTTTGGACTCAACATCCCTAACCCTCACAAGATGACAGAGACACCCCTTAGAGATCAACGTTGGGCTTTAATTCAAGAGATAAACCTACCCATGACCACAACATCATGACTCTCCCATTCAAGGACGGGTTCATTTAGGAATTAGAACTTGACCCTACGGGTTCTACAATCAATAGAGGCATAATATGTGTGCAACCAATAAATCCCAAGAATGACATCAAAATCCACCATATCTAACTCAACAAGATCACAAGGCAATATTTTATGCAAGATGCAAATGGGAAAATTTCTATAGACCTTTCTAGCAACAATAGATGCACCAATGGGAGTAGACACCTCATAAGACTCGCACAACAATTTGGGATTAACATGAAACTTTTTGGCAACAAAAGGAGTAACAAAAGAAAGAGTGGCACCCGGGTCTATCAATGCATACACATCAAAATCAAAGACTACCGGTGACGATATTGGGCACCTCATCAGCCCTTTGTCTCCAATGGAGTGCATAGAACTGATTTTGCCTTGGGGCACCACCTTGTTGACCTCCTCTCCCCAAAGGAGCCACATTAGCATCCCATCCTTGTTGACGAACATCCTTACCCTTGTTGCGATTATGTGGACAATCGATCATCTGGTGGCCTACTTCTCCACAACCAAAACAAGCATTGGTATCCCTTAAGCATGTGCCACTATGACCCCTACAACATTTTATGACACATCTCATTAGGCACCAGACCACCATCATCTTTGGCCTTTGGGTAGTCATTGGCAAACCTCCTATTAGGAGCATGTGAGGACCTTTGGCCTTGATGAAACCGGCCACCTTTGCGACTTTGGAACTTACCATCAAAACGATCCCTCTTGGCCTCATTACTTCTTCTCTTTCTCAACTTCTCCCCCTCCAATTGGTTGACATAAGTCATCAAGCGGGACAAATCCATGTCACTAATCAACATGGCAATACGATATTCTTCAATCACCAAATCGGATATACCCATCACAAACTTATTCATCCTACACCTCGAATCGGCAACCAAGTGTGGAGCATATTTAGAGAATTGGTTGAACTTGAGAGCATACTCCCTCACACTCATAGAACCTCGCTTCAAATTCATGAACTTTATTATTTTGGCTTCCCTAAGCTCAAGAGGAAAGAATCAACTGAGGAAAGCCTCCTTAAACGCCTCCCATAGAACCACATTATTTTTCCCCTTCTCCTCCTTCGATTGAGTGTACCATATTTGGGCCACCCCCTTGATTTGGTAAGCCACCAACTCCACCTTCTCTTCCGACCTTACACCCATGATAGCTAACACTTTGTATACCTCATAAATAAACGCTTGAGGGTCCTCATCCACCTTAGACCCGTTGAACTCCGGTGGGTTCATCCTCATAAAGTCTCTCACTCGAGATGCCAGAGTAGGAGCATGAGGGGCTTGGGCCCCTTGATTGACTTGATTAGCCACAACTTGAGCTAGCAAGGTGAGAGCATCCCGAAACTCTCAATGAGCCGGTTGTTCATCGAGTGTGCGGGCTCTCCTTCCTCTTGTGTTAGGTATAATCTAGCATAGCAAAGAATATTCGTTAGAGGGTAGCATGACATAGAGTAAGAAGAAGGAAAACATTTCCTAAAACGTCTCATAGCCTCCTACTCATAGTTGTGGTGCACAACACAACCATGAATAAGATTTTAATTGATGTGATGTATTAGATGTCGAGGATCGTTAACAACATAGTGCTCTAATACTAAGTTTGTCATGACCAAGCCTAGGGCCTAGATGTGACACGACGTATGGGGAACCCGAAGGGACCCCATTCAAGCCTCTTAACATATCATTATACATCCTTAGTCATGGAAGTAATAAAACAATAATAAAAGAGTAGAAATAAGGGCAAAGAAACTAAGGGAAATATTTCATATCATAAAACATCAAGAGAGTCAAAAAGAATCAAACTCGTGGCATCATTACATAACTTGTCCAACAACACCTCTAAACATAGAACTTAGCAGGGGGCAAGATAAGCCACCAGGCTCACCCTCATAGTTAAAAGTATCCAACATAAGAAGAGTCAATACATAGCATAAATCAAGAGAAGTATGTCCTCGGAGTTGAGGACTCACTAACTTACTTTGAGAGAAATTGTAGTAGCCACGTGGAGGAGAAGGATGATCAAGTGGAATTCTGGTTCCTACATGGTAACATCATGTAGGCATAGAGTATACATTAGTACATTTGAGTGGACTAAGTATGTAGGATGCAATGCAACAAGAGATACATAACATAGGCAAAATGCAATGTCATAAGCAATGGTTAGCATAATAACAATATGTCATATATGAATGATGCTTGAAGTAAAGCATGTTTATATAGACATATTACATGTGAAGGAAGAGACCATCATCATTGAACAAGCAAAGTTAGTACTTGGTGTGACACCCCATAACTTTATGCTCTTGTATATCTATGTTCCAAGCCTCATTTGGTTAAGTTGTGGGTGTACTAGATTCATGGGAGACTCCTAGTACCTAAAAGAGTTAAAGACTTACCTCCAAGTTGAGTTTTGCGTGTTGTTTCATACAAGGGTCAACTTTAAACTAGCATACCCTCTTAGAACATTTAGAACAAGGTGGCCTACTACATGTCAGATGAAAGCCCTTTGAGTTAACAAGTTAGCAACGCACTTGGTTTCACCTTATTCCAAGGTCGGATGAAGGAGTTATGATCAATTTCATGAGGGCCTCCCATGCAGTTTTGTCACACGAACTGTTTGACGGCCAGTGTGGCCTTTGACGGGCCGTTTGAGGTAGATGGGGTTGGAAAAGGCCATTTTTAGCACTAAGAAAGGTGGTACAGGCCGTATCGCTCACCATTGACCATAGGGATAGCCACAAGGTGTGCCAAAAGGAGCTTGTTCAAAATTGGGGAAAATGTGGCTAAAGGTGGTGCCACGGGCACTGTTGACAGGCCATGTGGAGTGGGATGGCCCATGGAACTTAAACGTGTAGTGGCCTGTAATATTTCTTTTTGTCTAAGTGAGGTGGGATGGACAAGTACACTGTCCATGTAATGCCACATGGTCCGTGAATCGGTCCGTCAAAGTGACGGGACGTCAATTTTTCCAAGTTTCCCAACTTCCATTTTTTTCACTAAGGCACTTCACACGGGCAATCCACATGACCCGTGGAGTTCCACTCAGCTAGTAAAGTCTCCAGTGAGATGACACTTTGCCAATTTTTCCATCCGTTCACTTGTGGCGTCTTCGTAAATTTTAATTACTCTAATGTCCTTTTTAGACTTCCAATGCTATCTTAACCTTCCTAAATGACCTAAACGACATTTCAAAAGGATCAGACTCATTGCTCTCATCTCAAATACACTCTCAATTCTCTTGAAAGCCTCCATCAAGCCCCAATTCAATTTCAAGGAAACCCAAGAACAAGATTGGATTCAAAGATCATTTCCAAGCCT
>JAPFFP010104984.1:0-19283 GCA_026153255.1 Solanum medicagineum
AAGAGGATAGAAAACTTACCTATCTTCTCCTTCTTCTTCCTTCTCTTCTTCTCCTTCAAGCTCTCTTCTTTTTTTTTTTCTCTAAGTGAAAGATCAAGAAAATGGTCTTAACTTTTTGAACCAAGGGAGTATATAGAGAGAGAGAATTTCTCTAAATTGCATCATAAGGGCCTCAAATTTGCTTATTGATCAATTTAGTCCCAAACTTTCTACTTTAAATCCAATTAAGGACTTCCGACTCTCAATTTAAAAATACACTCCTATTGTAATTAAGCACCACAACTTACTTAATTTAAATTACGCTATATTTGCCTTAACTCTTCCAATTAAACGATTTATTTTGACTAGTTAATTTATGGGGTCTAATAGTTTTTTTGAAGACGTCTCAGGTTGCTTGCAGCGTATCAACCACAAATACTGAAATAGGAAAGTTTACACCAGGTGAAACTAGTAAGCCTAGGGAGAAAAATGACATTCATAGGAATGAAGACGCTGAAGATAGAAAGTCTTCAACATCTGAAAAGCAAGTTTGGAAGAAAAACAGAAGGAACTTTCCTCGTTTTGGTTTAAACTTGTACCACATGGAGATAGTAAGTACCATACCAACCACATTGTTGTGAAGCTGCTTGTTTCATATATCTCGCACAACTTTGTTCTTTACTCTTGGTAGGAAAGGACCAAGATTGCCTCCCCTTAACAAGCCTCATATCCGTCTCAAGTATGATTTTCCACACACATGCAACTATTATGAATTAGCATAGACTAAAATATAAAGTAGATTAAATTCTTAATTAGATACTTGCTAGAGGGATCAAGCTATAATTGATTATATTTTACAAGATAACATCTAACACTCAATTTCTATACTCAATAGTGATTTTTCCTTTTAAATTTTTAAATCTCATATTCTTGGTTCACCAAGTACAATAAAATGACTGAAATTGTATCATTTGTAGGGACAACAGGATCACTATGTCTGTGATCCAGAAGTACCTTGCAGAAAAGCTAAATATGAATGATGATACTAAGGTAATGATTTTATAAACAGAAAACTATATACTGAAAGACATGCTAAAAATATTGTCATTGAATTTTTTATAATCTTGTGGGCAGGTTGATGTTGTATGCTGTGGTGAAAAGCTGAACGAAGAAATGACACTCAAGGACATCTAATTTATATGGATGTTATACTTATCCAATTCTGGACAGGAAAATGTCAAATGAGACTTGGAGGAGGTTGTGATCGAACTCAGTTATGTTAGAAGCGAGAAGCTTGAAACTCTATCAGGGAAATAAGAAGTATGACTTTTTGCATCATGATTTAAAAGAGATGATCTGCTTGTCTCTCAACAAGTTGTTGTACTTGCATAACAATAGCCTTATTAGAGTTATTAACACCTTTTTCTGCTTTGTTATCGGCAAACAAATACAGTATATGCTTTTAACTTGTGTTCTCTAGTTTCCTATCAAATATTGTATTATGGAATTCTATATACCTGCCATCTAGTTGCACTCACTGCTTCATATTATAATAAGTAGGGAGTTTCCCGAGAGTCATTATATTCCTCTACAGGCAGATGGAAGTAAGGCTAATCGATAATTTCATGATAAGAGTTGATATATACCCCTCCATTTCTGTCTTGTTTTCAGCCCATGCATTAGTTCATGACATATAATTTGCGACTTAAAAGCATCAATTCAAGCATAGACAGACATATAAAATATTATATATGTGTCGACATAATATTTTTCTTCCAGCAGTTTGAATGCTAGTTCGGTCATATTCAATTTTAATGCTCCCTACGCCACTAATAAAGAATGACTTAGACCTTATTTATTTGCAATTAATGACTACATTATCCATAATCATAATCATTAATATTTAAGCACTTAATTAGTCTGAATATAGGTCTTAACTGATCTGAATGGCTTAGACCTTAGGGCACGTTCATAGAGTATTCTGGATTTTCTTCTCCGCATTTGCAAGCACATTCTTTTGCCTGGATAATATTTAATTCCTAAAAATTAGAACTTTATCCATTTTTGAAATTTTGGATCTTTGAGAAGGCGACTTGGTGAAATTTTTTCTGAATACGTGCATCACACGTGCATTGCAGGTAAATTAATTTACACTTCCTAATTAGAGTGTACACTGCTCTATTTAAATGTGTATAGTGAGCAGTTGATAATCTAAAAGGAAAAAAAATACAACTTCAAATTTATAAACAAAATCAAACTAGTCACATGACTTCGTTCATGAAATTTGTATTTATATGCATCTATTTCTTATTTTTATTAAAAAAATTGTATCTTCTTTTTTTTTTAACCCCAACCTTAAGATTTCAATTCTTTGTTCGAGTGAATATCTCTTAGACCAACATTATTATTTTCAAGTTGATCATTTTTCTTTCACCATCCATTTCTTGTTTTCGATGATGATCTATATATGCTGAAGTTGTTTATTTAGATTTGATCAAGTGAAAAGTTTAAATGCAAAAGGAATTAAATGCATCTTAGAAAGTGGCAAAGGTAAGTAACTAAAAATCTATAGACTCTATAGAATGAAAATACACTTATTTTTTTTATCTCATATAGAATTAGCTTACATTTATTCTTAGTCAAATAGAATCTGATACACTTGCGCATACACGCACACACCCCTCTCCCCTCTCCTCTCTCTATACAGGTCATTTCACTCTAGTAATGTTATAAAGATCATCAATCCTTTTACAAGGGCAGGGATTTTTCATAAACAAGAACTTCCTTCAAAAGCAGGACTTTTCGTAAACAAGAACTTCCTTCAATTGGTAAGAATTGTCCCCTCTCTTTTGTTGCTAATCTTTCTTTACATACACATTTCCCTTTCATACTTCTTATTCACTATTGATGCTTTCTTTCTTTCTCAAGTGACAAATTAAATTTAGGTTAGGCCTGAGCTTTTTTAATAGATCAATTCTTTTTAATTGATTTTTTCTTCATTGCTCAAGTGACATATTCAACATTGGTTCGGTATGAGCTTTTATCAGTTAATCATTTTTAATCAATTTTTCTTTCACCGATAAATTTAACTCAAGTTAGGTTGAGCTTCTCTCATATATTATTTTTATTTATTGATTTTCCTTTTCTGCTTAAGTGAAAAATTCAATTCGGGTTAGGTTTAATCTTTTCTCAAATAATTTTTTATTGATTTTTTTCTTTGTTGCTCAAATGACAGATTCAACTCAGATTAGGTCTGAGCTTTTCTTATAGATCTTCTTTATTTGATTTTTTTCTTTGTTGTATCAAGTAGCAAATTCAGCTTGGGTCCGATTTCATATTTTCTCAATAAATTATTTTAATTGATTTTTTCTTCACTGCTCAAGTGACCGATTTAAATCAGTTTAGGTTTGAGCTTCTCGATCTCAATAGATTTTTTTCTTATTATTGATTTTCCTTTTTTGCTCAAGCGACAGGATCAACTCAGGTTGGATTTAATCTTTTCATTTTCAATAAATCAATTCTTTTAATTAATTTTATTCTTTGTCACTTAAGTGACATATTCAACTTAGGTTACGTTTGAACTTCTCTCAAAAAAAATTTTTGGTTGATTTTTCTGTTTTGCTCAAGTGACAAATTCAACTTAGATTAGATTTAATCTTTTCTCAATAGATCAATGTTTTTTATTGATTTTTTTTCTTTGTTGTTCAATGACATATTCAACACAAGTAAGGTTTGAACTTCTCTTAATATTTCCAAAAAAAATATTTGAATTTGCCTTTTTAACTCAAATGATAGATTCAACTTAGGTAGGTCTGATTTGTCAATTGTCCATCTTTTGAATAAATAATTAGTGCTCGGACTAGTTTATGAACACATTGACTATTTCACTCGATACCTACTATATCGCATTGGCATACACACTAAGTGATTTTATCCACCGAGATTCATCCAATATTTTTATCTCACTTGGATTTGATTCTTGTGTGTTTATGCCCTTGGGTGTGAATCAGTTAATCGTTTAGCACATTCCTTCTTGCTAGCAATATTATTTATATTCTTATTCAATAAAACCTGTTGAGTAGGCTTTAAAAGTTTTTTAGTTCCAAAAAATAAATTTTAGCAATGTAGTTTTACTCTATCCTTAATTATTTTCTAATGTCTTGTCAACTAAGTTAAATAAGTTACCCTAAAAGATTTGTAAAAGTTATGAAACTTGAGACCCTAATCTTGTGTTATGAGAGAGTAAAGGTTAGCGATGCTTGCAAAAAGATGTACATGCCACAATGTCCATGTTACACAGAGAGGAGAAGCCTATATGTGCATTCTCAAAGATGGGGTGTTTAGCTGCTAATTGGCGTTAAATTAAGGTGTCTGTCTACGTGTTGTGCCTTAAATCGATTATAACCTCTTCGAAAAACTTGCTTTGTTAATCTTTGTAATGGGTGTTTATTCCCATAATCTATTTATTTAGATTGGCCACATTCCATTTCTCATATTTAGGTACATAAATATATATGAACAAGATCTTTATGTCTTGTTCTAACTTAACTGCAGCCGCATTATACAAACCATCAATAGAAACATTTCGTAGGAAAGATTTATGGCCCCATACCAGATAATCCTAAAATGACAGACATTATGAACAGTAAAAAATCTTGGTTGTTTGTGTTCGATTATGTTTATAGTTCTATGTATTCATGGTTTCTCTTGCTACTCTTTATTTTATTTACACTGCTTATCTAATCTAGTCTAAAAATAATTAATGGAACAAAATAAGTTTGGATGTCGAGAATTACCCTCATATCGCAGGCAACACAAAGAGGACACAAAATTTCTCTAATGGACCATCTTAAAGAAACCTCAGCTTTCCCTTCAAATGCATCTGAAGTTAAGGTTGTTGTCATCTGTTTTCCTATTTTACTATTATTCTCCAGCTTTCACAAAACATTCATATTTTGGCAAACATGTTTTAGAATTTATTCAGCCTTAAGTTTGGACTGTTAGATATATTTTGCAAAACGTCACTATTAGAGTGTGTTTCTTGAAGATGACTCAAATTGCTTGCAACTTATCAACCATGAATGCTGAAACAGGAAAGTCTTCACCATGAAAACTAGTAAACCTGAGGAGAAAAATGGCATTCATAGTGTTAAGTGCATGTCTTTTATGTTTTGATCATTAACAAATTGTCTCGAGGATCAGGTATATTATTAGATCATTGTTTTATGGTGAACATGGGATACAGTTGCTTTAAAGCTATTGATTAGTAAGATGTCAACCTCATTTATACTGAAGGACCAGTGGTCCATGCGCTGCATCCATTGTAGTATAAAAAGAGCTTGTCCAAGAAACGAAATCATTTTTTGGAAACATCACAAAAACTAAATATTCTTATTTCTCCAAAAACTCTCTCTTGGCTCCTAATGTGAAGATATAGTTGCTACATTTGATGGACCTAATAGAAGACTTCTATAGTTTCCTTGTTTCTTAGTTGCTGTGTTGGGTTGCAAACTGTAAGATCACTCCTATCTATAAAGGAACGTGATCATTGTTATATTACTTTCTTAAGAGTTATAAACCTTGTCGGTTGGGTGTGTCCTTAAGGTGTAGTGGTGTTGTAGACTAACTTTATCTAGGTGGTGAGAGTGTAGACTAGTTGTTGTTGTTGCTACTCATTGCTTGTAACTGGGTTTGCAAGTGGGAATGGTGAGAAAAGTGAGGGAAATAAATCGTTTGTGTCGTATTTCTTTACTTTGCTATTCATTAGTGAATTTTGAGTTTTGGGAAATCCTATTGGACAGGTCGTGGTTGTCCCTCCCTTGAGCAAGGAGTTTTTTCACATTAAATTTGTGTGTTTTGTTCCTTGTTGCTTGCCTTCTTTTAGTTTCTGCTTATATTGTTTCAAGGGACTTGATCCCTTACTATGGTAGACACATATTTACTCATCAGGTGGTATCAGAGCGAGAATCTCAATAAGGTTCACACTTAGAGATTTTATGAAACAAATATGGTTGCTCCATTGAACCTAGAAGAAGGAAAATCATCCACCAGGCCTCCAAAAATTAACGACAAGTTTTATGGGTGGTGGAAAGTTCAGATGTACGACTTTCTCATGGCAGAGGATAGTGAACTATGAGATATTGTGCTTGATGGATCATATGTTCCAATGACTGAAGTTAAGGAAGCGGAGACTACTAGGTTGGTTCCCGAAACTAGACAACAATACTCAGAAGTTGACAAGAAAAATATTGAGAAAAACTATAAAGCCAAGAAACTGATCGTGTGTGGGATTAGGGCTGAGGAGTATAATAGAATCTCAGCTTGTGAATCAGCTAAAGAGATATGGGACTCCAATGCTCATGAATGTACTAAGCAAGTGATTGAATCGAAGGTGGACATGCTCACTTCATAATATGAAGATTTCTTGATACTGGAAGGTGAATTCATACACGATACGGAGATCAGGTTCTCAGTAATAACTAATGAGTTGAAGTGTTTGGGAGAACCTATTAGTCAGAGCAAACAAGTGAGAAAAATTCTAAGGGTTCTACCAAAATCCTAGGAGAGTAAAGTTGATGCCATAACAGAGTCCAAAAATCTGTAGACTTTAACCATGGATGTTCTCATTGGTATTCTTCAGACACAAGAGCTAAACAAGAAACATGACACTGGTAAAAGAGAAGGAAAGAAGGACAAGACACTTGCATTGAAAGTTGT
Source organism: Solanum medicagineum (assembly GCA_026153255.1). Classification (NCBI taxonomy): domain Eukaryota; kingdom Viridiplantae; phylum Streptophyta; class Magnoliopsida; order Solanales; family Solanaceae; genus Solanum; species Solanum medicagineum. The sequence continues at coordinate 6,697 of JAPFFP010104984.1, forward strand.
TCACAATGATGAGGAGATTGATGGTATAGATATGGCTTATCTCACCAAAGGATTCAAGAAATTATTGAGAAAAATATGGTTTTGCAAGGAAAGGACGTGCTAGTAGATATCAAGGTAATGTTGAGTTGTGTCATGGATGTGGGAAGCTTGGACATTTCATTAGAGAATGTCCTCATGGAAAAGGTGATAACAAGGTTGGTTCAAAGCTCTTGAAACACAAACGGAAGGACCAGGTTCCCGAAAAAGTCAGAAAGAAGGTTGCTGCTGATCCCATTGTTATGAAAGCCCCGGGGTTTGGGGAAACTCCTCCATGACTCTAAAGATGAAGAACAGCCTGAGGGCTTGTCCACTCTTGCTGTGAAAGATAATGACAAAATCTTTGACAACTTGTCTGCATTCATGGCCCAATTAGATTATGGGAAGAAGAAGAGGAACAGGCAACACTGTTGGACTTGAAAGGGAACTTAAATCTTTATTCTACCAAAGAGTTGAAAAGGCTTGCATGTGTTCTCATTGATTCGAGTTGAAAAGGCTTGCATGTGTTCTCATTGATTCCATTTGTGAATTAACTGCTGAAAAGTATTTGTTAAATAATAATGTTGATGTATCACAAGATGAAAAAATTGTGTTAACAAATCAAGTATCTGACTTGGAAGTAAAAGTAGTGGCTCTAGAAACTAAAAACGATTTTGAAGTTGATGGAAACTGAATCCAAATTTGATGCTAAGCTTAAAGGTAAAATCTATGAAAATGAACTTGCCTTAGAAGAGCAACTGAAGGATGCCAAGATAAAGTTGAATCTAGCCTTAGAAAGAACTGTTGTGATGGAGAAGGACCTGCTAAAGGTCAAGGAGGACCTAAACAAGTCTTTTTTTGAAATGGACTACCTCCTCAAAGTTGTTGGGAGATATGTCTAGTAGCTAGGGTCATGAAAAGAGAGGTCTAGGATATGTCAACAAAATTAATCCCCCCCATAATCCCCACAGTAAATATGTCTTTGTTGTTGACAACTTGTTATGTTTACATTGTGGTAGAAATGGTCATTTGAAGGGCAGCTGTGATGTTCTTAAAAGAACATTAAAAAGGCAGCAGTTTGATTACTCAGGAAGAAAAAGTGTGAATGAGGGACCAGCTCCCAAGTCAAAATTGAGTAACAGACCTTTGCCTAGTTGGACCAGGAAATTTGTGATTAGGCCTTTGTCTCATTATTGGGAATTGGGAACTTAGACTGAAGTGGGTTCCCAAAACTAACAAGTGAACCTATGTAGGAACAATTAGGAGGAAGCAGTTAGTATAGGTTCATGGATAGTGGATGCTCAAAGCACATGACTAGAAGGACTAAAAACTTTCGCTCTTTGAAAGAAGTCGAAGTTGGCAGTATTTCATTTGGTGATGGTAAGAAGGGATACACCATGGGTATAGGAAAGATTGGTTAGTGTTTTAAGAAATCTATTGGAGATATGTACTATGTTGAATGCTTAAAGTACAGTCTTTTTAGTGTTTCTCAAATCTGTGGCAAAGAAATAAGGTGAAATTCCTATCAGACAATTGCACAGTAACCAATTTGTCTACTGAAGAAGTGATCCTCACATTAAAAAGATGCATAAATATGTACGTAGAAGATCTTAGAACTACCAAGGAAGAAAATCTTACATGTCTCAAGGTCCAAGATGATTCACGTGACTTGTGGCATAGAATACTTGGTCATGTCAGCCCTTCTCTATTGAACAAGCTAGCTTCCAAGGACCTGGTTCGTGGTCTGTGCAAGATGAATTTCAGGAATATCAAAGTCTTTGCTGCATGCGGAAAAGGAAAGTAGTCAACGAGCTCCTTCAAATCCAAAAATGAAGTAAGTACCACTACACCTATTAAACTTGTTCATGTTAACTTATGTGGTCCTATAAAGGTTCAGAGTCACGGTGGAAAGAGATACATTATGGTTGTAGTTGATGATTACTTAAGATGCACCTAGGTAAGGTTCCTGAGTTCCAAGAATAAAGCTGTTGAACTATTGATCAATCTCATCAAGCAAGTTCAGAATCAATTTGGCAGCAAAGTTGCAGGGATCAGGTCTGATCATAGTACTAAGTTCGAAAATTCAAGGCTAAACAATTTTTATGCAGAGGAAAGAATCCATCATAATTTTTCAGCTCCTAAAACTCCCCAACAGAATGGAGTTGTGGAGAGGAAAAATAGAACATAGGTGAAAATTGGAAGGACTATGTTGATTGAGTTTGGACTGGCTAAGAATTTTTGGCTGAAGCTGTCAACACTGCTTGTTATGTAACAAACAGGTGCCTGATCAGGTCTCTTAAGAACAAGACCCCCTATGAACTCTTGTTTAGTAGAAAACCCAATATCAGTCATCTAACAGTATTTGGTTGCAAATGCTTTGTGCACATAAATGGCAAGGAGGAGGTTGGAAAGTTTGATTCAAAAAGTTATAAGGGTGTTTTTATTAGATACTCTACAAATGGCAAGTCCTATAGAGTATTTAACAAAGAACCATTTGTGTTGAAGAAAGTGTACATGTAATCTTCAAAGAATCTGGGGACATGGAGAACCTGTGTGATAGTGACGATTCAGACCTAGAAGAGCTAGTCCAACTTCAAAAGGACAGCTTGACTAGTGATCCTTCAACTGATGTTGTTGTACAAAATGATGATATAGTTGGTGATGGTGATGCTGATGGAGAGTTTCAGAGGGACCTGGTGCTTTTTCAAAAGACCCTGAGGTAGATGATGATGATCATGATCTAATGCCTGACACTTTCAACTAGAAGAAAATGATGATTCTAATGCTACGAGGAGTCAGAGTCAGTCCACAGTGATGGCCTCCAGATATAAACATCAATCCTCCCATCCTATGGATAATCTAGTCTCTCCTCTGAACTCTGGGATCCAAACCAAGTCCAAGACTAGAAATTTGATGTCTTGTGCTACATTTCTATCATCCATTTAACCCAAAAGTTCAAAGAATCTCTCAAAGATGAAGATTGGGTGAACCTTATGCAGGAAGAATTGCTCCAATTTGAGAGGAGCAAAGTATGGCATCTTGTTCCTAGACCCTCGAACAGAACTGTAACAGGGACCAGATGGGTGTTTAGGAACAAGCTAGATGAAAATGGTACAATCACAAGAAACAAGCTAGATTGTTAGTGCAAGGTTTCAACTAAGAAGAAGGCATTGACTATGGTGAGACTTTTGCTCTAGTTGCCAGAATGGATGCTATCATAATATTGATTACCTTTGCTACTTACATGGAGTATAAACTGTTCCAAATGAACGTAAAGAGTGTCTTCTTAAATAGGTACCTTAAAGAAGAGGACTTTATAAAGCAACCACCTGGGCTTGAAAATATTGAATTTCCAGATCATGTCATGAAACTCGACAAGGCACTGTATGGGCTAAAACAGGCTCTAAGGGCCTAGTATGAATGGTTGTTTGGCTTCCTACTCAGTTATGGATACAAAAGAGGGAAAATTGATAACACTTTGTTTCTGAAGACTAGAGGAAAGAATCTACTGATTGTGCAAGTTTATGTTGATGATATCATTTTTGGTCCCACCACAAACTCACTCTGTCAAGAATTTGGGGACATGATGGGTAGTGAGTTTGAAATGAGTAAGATGGGTGATCTTAGTTTCTTTCTTGGGCTGCAGATCAAACAAACTCCCAGTGGTACATTCATCTTTCAAGAAAAGTACATCAGGGATATGTTGAAAAAGTATCAATCGATGGATGACAAGCCAATTGATACTGCTATGGGACCAGTTCTAAGTTGGATGCTGATAAATCTTGGAGTATGGTGAATGCAACAATGTATAAAGGTATTATTAGATCACCATTGTATGTGACTGCCAACAGATCTGACATAATCTTCAATGTTGGCATGTGCACTCGGTTCCAATCATGTTCAGAGGAATTACATTTAAGGGTTGCAAAAAACGATACTTAGTTATCTCAAAGGCGCTTAATGCTTAGCCTTGTACTACACTGCTGGAGATTGTTTTGATCTTGTCGGATATGCTGATCCTGATTTTTCTTGGTACCTTATTGACCGTAAAAGTACCTCTGGTATGGCTCATTTTCTGGGTCCTTGTTGCTTTCATAGCACAAGTAAGTGTACGTGGTCTCACAAGCAATATAGTGGCCCTAATTGAAGAGTCAGGTTGTCATACCCAAGGGATTGAAATGAAATCGGCAGACCAATCTCAGCTATCACGTTTATGGTGCTTTTGGTAAAAAGATTTGTGGATATAAGTGAAATAATTGTAAAGAACGAATTTATTCTAAACTAATTTGAATTTTACTGACAAGCAATTTTAGGATTGTAGCCTTTACCACTTTGTTTAGTCATAATAATGTCTATCTATTTCTGGGTTCCTGATTACTGGTTTACGGGGTTTAAATTACCTGAACAGGGTTTCACGCCTCTGCTGGCCTACCACTATTGGCTTCCTAACTACATCGCTGAGCGGGGATAGACCGACCAATAAAAATGGATTAAAATTATCTTCCCGTATTATAAACTGAGCGAGGTGTAAGGGTAGTTGTCACAGGTCTCCCTTACACAAATCACTCTAGTTTTCTAGTCGAACAAACTCCCTATACTACTACGTTCTATCCACTCTAACATCTCTCGAATCCAGAGTGAACAATTGATGTACTCTCTAGTTAGCCAGACTCCGAAGTATAGATAAAAATAACATAGGAATAATCAAAAAACCCATTCATAGATGTTTAATGTTAAGAACTACACATTGTCTGTGGCTATAATCCCAGAATATGGTAACTTAACCACTCGTAGTTGTGAAATACACCATGAATGAAATGGAAAACACTAAAACCCAAATATTAAAGATTAAACTAATCAAAATACTCTGAGAAAATGATTTTCCGTCGTCTCTACTCTTTCTTGCGTAAAAACCGAATGTAAACCTAAAGTTTGTGATAGAATAATATTAAAAATCCCTTAAGTCAACTTTTTCACATCTTATCCTCTGGTCCGCAACGCCCACCCCTTGTTTGCACTAGGTTCTTGCTTATTTTGCTGACTGGACACTTTTACACATCTTTTGCACAGGTCCGCTTGCACATTTTTTAGCTTTGCGCCTTTTTCTGTGTTTTTCAGCTTCCACAACTTTATCCCAAGTCTGCCACGTGGACTTTGGTCTTTTTGCTGCTTCAACTGACTTTCATCTTCTGTATCCCAGCTTTGTTCTTCCTTCAAATTTGAGTTTGACTCTAGACTTTCCCAATTAAAGCAAAATCCTGCAAAAACACAACCAACCGGCGCACTTGGACCTGTGTTAGAAAAATAAGAAAAAAATGAACTAAAACAACTTGATTCTATGAATTTACCCTCTATAGTGTCTCTATTTATGGGCATTTTTGGTTAATTAGGTGTATAAATACGCCTAAGATCACCACCCCACAATTAGAGCTTTGTTCGTCCTCAGGAAAATCAAGACACATGCATAGGACTCCCTACAGTAATATACACAACGATCATCATGCGACCAAACTCTTTGAACCATGGTAAACAACTTTCAGTGCCCTTGGCAGAATCTACTCGCGCCTAGCACTCATGTATACATGCGGACTCATGTAGAACGTTCAACAGTTCATCCAGTTACTAACCTTAGATGATTGTGTGCCCTCACCGAGAAGAATTACCCATGCACACCACTAAGTACCTAAACGGAAGATTAAAAATGGGTACATAAACCACTCTCGCTCTTTGAAAAGATGTCTCATGTTGTTTCCAGATTCCATTGCCTTGCCCATAATGTATAACTTAGACCTAGCAGGTATTTTCCTTAGAGGATCACGTAGGTCTTAGTTTGGTTGGAATGTAGATTGCCAGCTGCTGGGATACTTTTATGGATATGGCTGACAAGGCTAAATTCCCAAGCACTTATAGCTTACATTTCACTTTATTCAGATCATCACTTTCATTTCTCCTAAACTCAACACTCTTTGTTACAACTTCATTATACAACACTTCCGGTACTCCACTTGATTTACATAATACTCACAATACAATCACGAACTACCTATAAGAGGACACACTAAAAAAAAATTCACAAACCAGTGTGCATCCGCGATGGATCCGGGAGTGGAGGCATCGCAGATTAGCACTGGTTGACTGGACTAAGCACCTCTTTTTTCCAATTAACACTCCACTATTGATCAGTCTTCGGGTGTATATTCAAGTTCCCTTTCCTCTGAGTCATCATGCTAAAACGCTAGGGAATTAGGATCAAGCACGGATAATTGACCAAAGAAAAGGAATCGGCTTCAATTATGGCTAATCAAAGAATAGGCTAAGACTCAAAAAGGTTAACTATGGATATTTTGATTAGGAGGATATAACAGTGTTACACTATTGTGCTACCAAAGAAATGCCTAAATCCCTTCCTCTAATTCCAACTCCTACAAAGTCCAAGCTACATACCGCGCAAGTTCTAGAACCTATCGCAATAGAGACTCACAATGTCACGGCCCAAGTCTAGGGCCTAGACGTGACACGGCGAATGGGGAACCCAAAGGGACCCTAAACAAGCCTCTTAACATATCATTACACATCCTTGGTCGTGGAAGCAATAAACAACAATAAGAGAATAGAAGTAAGGGCAAAGGGACTAAGGGAGTCTTTCACAGCATTAAAACGTACAAGAGTCAAGAGAGTCAAAGCTCATAGCATCATTATATAACTTTCCCAATAACACCTCTAAAATTAGAATTTAGTGGGGGCTAAGACAACTTTTCGGGCTAATCCTTATAGTCAAAAGTAGACAATAAGATAGAGAGAGTCTTTGCATTACATAAGATCAAAAGATATCATCCTCGGAGTTGAGGACTCACCAAACTTGCTTTGAGAAGATAGTGCTTGCCATGTGGAGGGAGATGATCAAGTGAGAGCTCTGGTTCCTACATGGTAACATCATGTAGGCATAGAGTATGCATTAGTATGTTTGAATGTACTAAGTATGTAGGACGATGCAACAAGAGATAGGCAACATAATCGAAATGCATAATTAGGAAATAAATAAGTATATGGAAATATGGCATGCATGAATGATGCTTGAAGTAAAACATGCTTATATAAAACATATTACATGTGTAGGAAGAGATCATCATCATAGACCAAGCAACTTAGTACTTGGAATCCAAGGCATGCCACCCGCTTGGAAGGTGGATGAGGTACATACCCCTCATCTATGGTATTATGGGATTGCCACCATCCAATAAGGTGGATGAGGTACATACCCCTCATCTATGGTCGTACGATATTTCCACCACCCGACAATGTGGATGAGGTACATACCCGTTATCTATGGTAGTACGGGATCACCACCACCCGGCAAGGTGATGAGGTACATACCCCTCATCTTTGGTATGGTTACTTGCAAAACTATAGATTCTTTCCATGATAATAACTCATTATACACTCGTTTCATCATCATAAAGTCATTCAAGTCATAGATCATGCAATGGATCATCAATAGCTCAAGAATAAAAACTCAAACATTTTATCAAACACTTGGTGAGTGTGTAATGCTAGTGTAAAACTATGTAATTCAAGAGTGAATTCATGCAAGAAAACTTTAAGTAGATCAACCCACTAATACTTGGTAATACCCTCATGTAATATACATTGAAATCCTTCATCAAATCTCAAAATATATCATAGATTTATAGCTCAAAACATGTTTAAACAGTCACACTTTTATAAAATCCTAACATAGTTCATAGTCAAATTCATAATAAGTAAGACCCATAAGTAAATCAACTTAGAAACATATAATTAATGTAGAAAGAAAGGTTGGGCACCATGCGTGAAAGGACCCAATGGTTGAAACCCACATACCTCAACTTTGGGGAATTCCTTAATGAAGATTTGATTGAGAACTTGAAGCTTGAGTAAATTCCTTAAGATCCATAATGAGTTTGGGACCCTTGAATTTGAGTTAAATATTTATCTAAGTGTTTGAGAAGGTTTTTGAGAATGTCTTGTACGATATGAGGTTGAAAAATGATTAAGTATAGGTGGTTTTAGGCATGGGAAGACTTAGACCCAAGACCCAAAAGCGTTGGACCGAACAACCAAAAATTGGCAAAAATAACACTGATCCGCACCCTGGCCGCGTCGCGCCAGGGGCGCAGATCGTCTCTGGAATTCAAAAATTTTGGAAAATAAAATTTCGACACGGTTGCTCTAAAATTGGGTTAGACCCATTTCCCACTCAATTTTGCCCCTGATTACGAATATGAAGTCGGATTTTTGATATCACGCATGAAATTTTGAGATATATGAAAATTACGATTATGGGCACTTCCGAGACACATTTTTGGGCACTTTTCGGGGTCGTTTCAATATCTCCCCCTTGGAAACATTCGTCTTTGAATGTCAAAGAAACAGAAATAAGAGAAGTAGACAAGATAATTTTAGCCCACAAAAGAATGCAACAATGCACTTAATCATCATTTCAAAATCTCAACATAAGTGTCAAAATCACCATGAACTTGTCAACATAAACGTGAATGCATGCAAATGACATAAGGGCTGATATATGAGTCATAAAATCACATAGGAGACTTAGAATTAGTACCTTAGGCTTGAGTAGAGTGGAAGATATAGGGATATTGCTTTTGCATGTCCACCTCGGCTTCCCATGTGGCACTTTCAACTTGTTGGTTTCTCCAAAGAACCTTGACGGAAGCAACATCCTTGTTCCTCAACCTCTTCACTTGTCTATCCAAAATTTCTACCGGGACCTCCTTATAAGTCAAATTATCTTCAACAATACCCACAACATCCAATGGCACAATAGCATTTGGGTCACCCACACACTTTCTTAACATAGACACATGGAAGACCGGATGAACCATATTCATGTCATTTGGCAACTCCAACACATAAGCTACCTTGCCAATCCTCTTCAACACCATATAAGGACCCACAAATCTTGGACTCAATTTACCCTTCTTACCAAAATGAACCACACCTTTCATGGATGAAGCCTTCAAATAGACCCAATCTCTAACTTTAAATTGAAGATCCCTTCTCCTCACATCAACATAGGACTTTTGACGACTTTGGGATATTCTCAACCTTTCTCTAATCAACCTTACCTTCTCCATGGCCTTATAACCAAATTCGAACCCAATAAAGCCATTTCCTCTACCTCAAATTATCCAACTGGGGACCTACAACGTCTACCATAGAGAGCCCCAAAAGGAGCCATACCAATGCTAGAATGATAGCTATTATTGTAAGCAAACTCAACAAGTGGAAGATGATCATCCTAACAACTCTTAAACTCCCATACACAAGCTTTAAGCATATCCTCAAGAGTTTGGATAGTTCTTTCGGCTTGGCCATCCATTTGAGGAAGAAAGGTCGTATAAAGCTTTACCTTGGTACCAAGACCTCTTTGGAAGGACCTCCAAAAGTGAGAAGCGAATTGAACACCACGATCCGATATGATAGACAAGGGCACCCTATGCAATCTAACCAACTCATGAATGTACAACTTAGAATAATTTTCGGCACCATAAGTAGTCTTAACTGGTAAGAAATGAGCCGAGTTTGTTATCCCATCAACCACAACCTAAATAGAATCAAAACCCTTTCTAGTCTTAGGCAACCCAACCACAAAATCCATGTTGATTTCCTCCCACTTCCAAGTAGGAATCTTTATGTCTTGGGTTAGACCACCCAGCCTTTGATGTTCGGCTTTGAGTCGTTGGCAATTATGACAACTGGACACAAACTTTGCAATATTTTTCTTCATTCCACCCCATCAAAACACTTCCCTCAAATCTCTATACATCTTGGTAGAATCGGGTGAATAGAATAGGAAGAATTATGAGCCTCATTAAGAATCTTCTCTCTGAAGTTATCAACACAAGGCACACACAATCTACCTTGGTACCTAAGGGCACCATCTCCCCCTTAGGAGAAAACCTCCACCTTGGCATCTCTCACCAAGGCATTCAATGCTAACAATGAGGGATCAAGGTATTATTTTGCTTTTACCTTATCAACCAAGGATGGTTTCGAACCATCAATAACCATAATACCACCATTATTAATCTCTTCCAACTTAACCCCCAACCTAGCCAACTGATGAGCCTCTCTAGCCACCTCTTTGCCCCCATTATTAACATGAGCTAGGCTACCCATAGAGACCCTACTCAAAGCATCGACCACAACATTAGCCTTACCGGGGAGATAATGCACACTTATATCATAATCCTTAAGAAGTTCTAAGTACCTTCATTGTCTCAAGTTGAGTTTTTCTTGAGTGAACACATATTGGAGACTTTTATGATCGGTAAACACATCAACATACACCCGGTACAAATAATGACGCCAAATTTTCAAAGCAAAAACTACGGCGGCCAATTCAAGATCATGGATAGGATAATTTTTTTCATGCACTTTGTGTTGTCTAGAAGCATAGGCTATCACCTTACCATTTTGCATCAAAACACGACCCAAACCAATTCGTGAGGCATCAGAATACACGACAAGCCCTTCTGGCAGAGACAAGATAGGAGCGGAGACAAGCTTATCTTTCAAAGTTTTGGAGACTCTTTTCACACGCATCGGTCCACATAAATTTAGCCTTCTTTTGGGTTAACTTAGTCACAGGAGAAGCAATAGAAGAGAACCCATTCATAAACCTCCGATAGTAACCCGCTACACCCAAGAAGTTTCTAATATCCGATGGAGTCAAAGGTCTAGGCTAATTTCTAATCACTTTCGTCTTTTTAGGATCCACTTAATACCATCCCACGACACCACATGACCTAGAAAGGCAACCTCTTTCAACCAAAATTCACATTTTTCATACTTAGCATATAACTTCTCTTCCCTCAATTTTTGTAGCACCACCCTCAAATGACTCATATGCTCCTCCTCACTATGAGAATAGATCAAATTATCATCAATGAAAACCACCACAAACAAATCAAGGTAAGGCTTGAAGACCCTATTCATAAGATTCATGACCATGAATTCATAGTGGCCATACCTAGTCCGAAAGGTCGTCTTGGGAATGTCACACTTCCTCACCTTCACTTGGTGATGCCTGGATCGAAGATCAATCTTAGAGAAGTGACTAGCCCCTTGAAGTTGGTCAAATGGATCATCGATTCTTGGTAGATGGTACTTATTCTTGATGGTGACTCTATTAAGTTGCCGTTAATCAATGCACATTTTAAGAGAACCATCCTTCTTCTTCATAAATAATATCGGTGCACCCCAAGGTAATTGGCAAGGCCTAATAAAACCCTTCTCTAGCAAATCCCTCAATTGCTCCTTCAATTCCTTTAACTCCATCGGGGCCATACGGTAAGGGGGAATAGAAATGGGTTGAGTATCGGGAAGGAGGTCTATATCAAAGTCTATTGTCCTTTCGGGAGGAACACCGGGAAGGTCACTAGGAAAGACATCAAGAAACTCATTTACCACTGAAACCAGCTCTATAAGGAGGACTTTGGACTCAACATCCCTAACCTTCACAAGATGATAGAGACACCCTTTAGAGATCAACATTTAGGCTTTAATGCAAGAGACTATCTTACCCTTGAGCACCACATCATGAATCTCCCACTCAAGGACGGGTTCATTTGGAAATTGGAATTTGACCCTACGGGTTCTACAATCAATAAAGGCTTAATATGCATGCAATCAACCCATCCCCAGAATGACATCAAAATCCACCATATCCAACTCAATAAGATCATAAGGCAGAATTTTATGCAAAATGCTAATGGAACAATTTCTATAGACCTTTCTAGCAATAATAGATGCACCAATGAGAGTAGATACCTCATAAGACTCACACAACAATTCGGGTTCAACATGAAACTTTTTGGCAACAAAAAGAGTAACAAAAGAAAGAGTGGAACCCAGGTCTATCAATGAATACACATCAAAATCAAAGACTTTTAACATACCGGTGGCGACATCGAGCACCTTATCTACCCCTTGCCTCCCTTGAAGAGCATAGAACCTATAGTGCCTTGGGGCACCACCTTGTTGTCCTCCTCTCCCTAAAGGAAGCACATCTGCACCTCTGCCTTGTGGATGAACATCTTTACCCTTGTTGCGATTACATAGACAATCAATCATCTTGTGGCCTACTTCCCCACAACCAAAACAAGCATTGGTATACCTTAAGCATGGGCCACCATGATCCTTACCACATTTTTTGGACACATAGCATTAGGCACCACACCACCATCACCTTGGGACCTTGGGTAGTCATTGGCAATTTTTCTATTAGGATCATGACAAGATCCTTGGCCTTGATGAAATCGGCCACCTTTGAGACCTTGAAACTTAACATCAAAACGGGCCCTCTAAGCCTCGTTACTCCTTCTCTTTCTCAACTTCTCCCCCTCCAATTGTTCGGCATAAGTCATAAGGTGGGATAAGTCCATATCACCTATCAAAATATTCACCAAATCGGATACACCCATCACAAACTTGTTCATTCTAGACCTCGGGTCGGCAACCAAGTGTGGAGCATATTTAGAGAGTTGGTTGAACTTGAGGGCATACTCCCT
>JAPFFP010104995.1:0-19282 GCA_026153255.1 Solanum medicagineum
CATTCACAAACCACCAATAGTAACCCGCTAAGCCTAAAAAGCTCCTAATATCAGATGGGTCGAATGGTCTAGGCCAATTTTTAATCACATCTGTCTTTTAAGGATCCACCTTGATACCATCCCCTGACACCACATGACCTAAGAAGGCAACCTCTTTTAACGAAACTTCACACTTCTCGTACTTAGCATACAACTTCTCTTCCCTCAATTTTTGTAACATGACCCTCGAATGACCCATGTACTCCTCCTCACTATGAGAATAGATCAAAATATCATCAATGAAGACCACAAAAGATAATCAAGATAGGATTTGAAGACCCTATTCATAAGATCCATGAAGTAGCTGGTGCATTGGTCAACCCAAAGGACATCACAACAAACTCATAATGCCGATACCTAGTCTTGAAGGCCGTCTTAGGAAAATCACACTTCCTCACCTTCACTTGATGGTACCTAGATTGAAGATCAATCTTAGAGAAATGGCTAGCCCCTTACAATTGGTCAAACAAATCATCAATACTTGGAAGAGGATACGTATTCTTAATGGTGACCCTATTAAGATGCTGGTAGTCAATACACATTCTAAAAGACCCATCCTTATTCTTCACAAACAATAACAGTGCACCCCAAGGTGATTGGCTAGGCCTAATGAAACCCTTCTCCAACAAGTCCCTTAATTGCTCCTTTAACTCCGCCGAGGCCATACGGTAAGGGGGAATAGAAATGGGTTGAGTATCAGGAAGAATGACTATACAAAAATCTATTTCTCGTTCGGGAGGAGCACCGGGAAGGTCATTTGGAAAGACATCAAGAAACTCATTTAGCACCGGAACCGACTCTATGGGAAGGACTTTAGACTCCACATCCCTAACCCTCACAAGATGATAAAGACACCCCTTAGAGATCATCTTATGGACATTAATGGAAGAGATGAACCTACCCTTGACCACTATATCATGACTCTCCCATTTGAGGACAGGTCGATTTGGGAATTGAAATTTGACCATACAGGTTGTACAATCAATAGAGGCATAGTATGCATGCAACCAATCCATCTTAAGAATGACATCAAAATTAACCATATCCAACTCAATAAGATCAAAAGGCAATATTTTATGCAAGTAGCAAATGCGACAATTTCTATAGACCTTTTTAGCAACGATAGATGATCTAATAGGAGTAGGCACCTCATTTGGCTCACATAACAATTTGGGCTCAACATGAAACTGTTTGGCAACAAAGGGGGTAACAAAAGAAAGAGTGGCACCCAGATCAATGAATGAATACACATCAAAATCAAAGACTTTTAACATATTGGTAACAACATCGGGCACCTCATCAACCCCTTGCCTCCTATGCAAAGCATAAAACTGATTGTGCCTTAGGGAACCACCTTGTTGACCACCCCTTTTCAAAAGAACCACATTAGTACCTTATGGATGAACGTCCTTACCCTTGTTGCAGTTATGAGGACGTTCAACCTTTTTGTGACCAACCTCTCCAAACCCATAACATGAATTAGTGTCTCTCAAACATGTGCCCCTATGGAACTTACCATATTTTGGACACACACCATTAGGAACCACACCCTCAGCACCTTGGGCCCTTGGAAAGTGATTGGCAAACCCCTTATTAGAAGCATGAGAAGACCTTGGCCTTGTTGGAACCGGCCAACCTTTCGACTTCGGAACCTACATTCAAAGCAGGCCCTCTTGGCCTCATTACCCTTCCTCTTTCTCAACTTTTCCTCCTCCATTTGCTCAGCATAGGTCATCAACTAGGACAAATCCATGTCACTAATCAACAAGGTGGACTGGCATTCCTCACTGACCAAGTCGGAAGCACCCATCATAAATTTATTCATTCTAGACCTTAGGTCGGCCACCAAGTGGGAAGCATATTTAGAGAGTTGATTAAAATTGAGGCTATACTCCCTCACACTCAAAAACCCTTGTCTCAAGTTCATAAATTCAACTAATTTGGTTTCCCTAAGCTCAAGGGGGAAGAACCGATTAAGAAATGTCACTTGAACTCCTCCTATAGCACCATATTGTTGATTCCCTTCTCCTCCTTCCATTGGTCAAGCCATATCTGTGCCACCCCCTTGAGTTGGTAATCCACCAACTCCACCTTTTCCTTCGATCAAACACCCATAATAGCCAAAACCTTGTAGACATCATGAATGAACTCTTGAGGGTCCTCATCCACCTTTGACCCATAGAATTCCGGGTGATTCGTCCTAATAAAGTCTCTTGCTCGAGATGCCAGTGCAGGAGCATGAGGGGCTTGGGCCCCTTGATTGGGTTTATTATCCACAACTTGTGCAAGCAAAGTGAAAGCATCCCAGAGCTTACCATGAGCCAGTTGTTCCTCGGGTGTGTGGGCTCTTCTTCCTCTTCTGTTAGGCATGATCTAGCATAAAAAAGAACAATCGTAAGAGGGGGGGGGGGAAACTTAGTTCAACTCTGTAGAACAACTTAGAATATGAAGAAGGAAAACATTTCCTAAAATGCCTATAGCCTCTTACTCATAATTGTGGTGCACAACACAAATATGAATAAAACTCAAATTGACGCGGTGTGTTAGACTCCGAGGATCTAACAACCTTGTGCTCTAATACCAAGTTTGTCATGACCCGTGCCTAGGGCCTAGACATGATACGGTGCATGCGGAACCCAAAGGGACTCCAAGCAAGCCTCTTAAGATATGATTACATATCCTTGGTCATAGAAGGAATAAAATACAAAAAGAGATAGTAAATAGGGACAAATAAGGCTAAGGAACAAATTTAATATCATGGACATAAAGAGTCAAGAGAGAGTCAAAGCTCATAGCATAATACAAACATGTCCAAAAACACCTCTAAAACATAGATACTTAGCGGGGGCTAAGACAAGCCAGCGGGCTCACCCTTAACATCAACATATACAACAAAGAAAGATAGTCTTAGAACATAGTATGAAATCATAAAAAAACGTCCCTGAAATGGAGGACTCACCAAAAAACTTGAGAGATGTCGTACTAGCCACGTGAAGGAGGATGATCAAGTGAGGCTCTGGTTCCTACATGGTAACATCATTTACGCATAGAATATGTGTTAGTAGGTTAGAATGTACTAAGTATGTAGGATACAATGCAACAAGACATAAGCATCATAACCAAAATTAATAATAGTAGGCAATACATAGCATATTAGCAATCATGAATGATCAATGGTCAAGTAAAACATGATTATATAGAATATAATACAAGGTGTAAGAAGAGACCAACATATAAAACCCACAATTTACTAAGGTACAAAGCCATTTGGTTGGTTGGTGGATTATCTCACCTACCACCCTTGGTGATCGAGGTAGAAACCCCCCAACATGATTATCAATGTATGAACCCCTTGATTGGTTTGTGGATACTCACACCCTACCACCCCTAGGGATTGAGGTACTAACCCATCAACCCGATTATAAAGGCACTAGCCCCTTTATTGACTATCAAGGTACAAACCCCTCGATATGATTACCCTAGCTCTAGTCCCCCCGAGTCAAGCATGGTAACATTCAAACATTATATTGGAGAATATCATATACATTCGTTTCATCATCATTAAGTCATTCAACTCATAAGACATGCATTGGACCTTTAATTCCTCCATAATTATATTAACCGGACATTTAATCAAACACTTGGTGAGCGTTTAGTGCTAGTGTAAAACCATGCAATTCAAGATTGTAATCATGCTAGAAAATTCAATGTAAAACCATCAATAGATACTTGGTAACACCCTCAAGAAATATACATCCAAATACTTCCTCAAATCTCTCAAAAGAACTTAGATCCATAGCTCAAAAAATGCTAATACAATAATAATTTCGTGAAACCCAACATAGTGTATAATGAAATTCATAATAAGTAAGACCCATGAGTGAATCAACTTTAAATCATGCAACTTTAAGTAAAAGGAAGCTTGGATATCATGGGCAAAAGGAATCCATAAAAGAAACGCATATACCTTAGCTTTGGAGAATTCTTGAATAAGATTGGAAATGGAGACGTGAAGCTTGAATGAGAACTTTATAATCCGGATAAGTTTTGAGACATGAAATTCGGAGATGAATTATTGTCCAAGTGTTTGAGAGAGTATTTGGGAATGTCTTGGATGATATGAGGGTGAAATAAGGCTAAGTATAAATATTTTCATGCATGGGAACATTTCAGCCCATGACCCAAAAGTCTTGGACCAGACAAGAAAAATAGTGTAGAAAATAAACTGTAGCGCGCCATTGGCGCGTCGCGCCAAGGGTACGGATCGTCTCTGGAAATCGCATTTTTGTGATTTTCAAATTTTTCTATGGTTGCTCTTAAATCAGGGTTAGACCCATTCCCCATTTAATTTGACCCCCTGAACAAGATTATGAAGTCAAATTTTTCAATATCACGCACGGATTTTGAGACACATGTAAATTATGATTCCACGCATTTACAAGGCACATTTTCGAACACTTTTTGGGGTCGTTTCCATTAGTGAGGCTGAAGGACATCACGACAAATTAAAAATTACCATATTTAGTGTAGAAGACCATTTTCAGAATGCCACTCTCCCTCACACTCAATCGGTGATATCTTGTCACAACCTTACTTTTCAGGTCATGATGGTGCCTGTTAGATACCAACTACAAGGAAACCAACCTAAACCCATGATATTTGTTCTGAGTCACTAATCATAACGATATTAGCAATATATGAATACGCTAAACACTATCAACCTTGGACTTGGAAGTCACCTGTACAAAGCTACTATAGACCAAAAACCAAAATTAATATATACGTAGCCATAAATATATCAAGAATGAGCTCCTACATATACAAGCCAAAATTTAATGCACAAGGCCAGTGTCTGAATACAAAAGATGGCCTAAAGATAAAAGGAGACTATGCAATATCTGAAGTTGTCGATGCTCACCAAAGTCTCGTTAAGCATCCACAATCCCCTAGGTCAATGGCCAGGGCTCATACTTGGACGTATACCACAAGTAAAGGCAAAAAAGTAGGGATGAGTACTGGTGAAAGGCATCTGTTAGGCATCATCAACTGACTTAGTGAAATAATGTAAATATGGTAAGAATAATGAAATAAAATTCTACATCGCTAGCTATCTTAACCAAGTCCAAAAGATAAGCATATCAAAAAAACCATACAACCACAACTGAACAAACCCCAACAATGTGCAACGATGTCTACTGATAGAACCCAAAGATCAAGTGCCAACTATGTCAATGGTACTAGGAGAACCCACAGGTAATGACAATATACATAGATTGTGCCGGTACGGGGCACCCGATCCTGTGGTATCATGTTAGAACAACTGAGAAGGACTAAGAGGACTCAATTAAATAGAACAAAGTAATGTACAAGTTACCAACTGACCAAACCAAGTTGAACCATATCGTACTATCACACTTTTGCAATATGGTGTTGTACGTGGGTATAAGGCCCTAATGTCTATGCCCGTACACAAATTGGGCTCCTATAAATCAAAAAGGCACACCCATGCACAACCAAGTAGGAGTATAGGTGTACGAACATAAGGATCTTTAATAGATAGTATGTCCTTTCAACTAGTACAGAATATAGTATAACTTAGGTCCTTCAACTCCTAACCTTCACCTGGGACCTGTAACCCCTAATTGTCATCTGAGCCCTCCCACCTCCTTCTTAGCTAACCTCTAACCTGGGAAAGAAAAATCATAAGTCAACAAGGGCTATTGTATGACAATCAACTAGGTAGCATGCCCAAGAACAATTAAATAGGCTTCCAACCCAGTAACAATCAAGTTAGCCTCCAACCCAAGGACTATCAAATGGGCCTCCAACCCAGGAACAATCACTGCTCAGCTGGTCCCCAAAGTTTGTGCCTCTCAAGTCAACTATGTATATATGCCATCATATTGGGTCCAGATAACGTAACCCTAGGGCAGCGTTTGCTTAAGCCTAGATAAGGCCCATATGAAGCAAATAGCCACAAATATCATATGTATCAAGAACAATGATAACAACCTAACTGATAACATAACAAGTAACCAGGGCAACAATAGATAAGCCAACTAATAAATGTAATAAACAACTAGGGAAACAATATACAGTCAAGTTATTAATGTAACAAGTACCCATTAAAAAAAGGAAGGCAAGCTAGTTGATAAATATACACAAACTATCAACAACAACGAATAACCCAACAGTTTCCTAGGGTATGGCATATATCTCACGATCAGGATTAAAGTCTCATTACTAATCAACCAAGGGTCCACTGTAATAGTACATCACCCGAACATAATCATAGTTCATAGTCAGGAGCAAAATCGACAACTAATATACTAGAATTTAGCATTTTTGCCCTAGTACTAGGCAACCCAGTAGGTATACAAGTAGCATAATAGGAATACCTCTTAATAGAAGTAGTCTAAGATTGTGTTTAGTCGTAGATAGGTTTATTTCAACCTAAAACAAATACAAGTACCATAAATATCCATAGATAACCTAACCACCAAGTAAAATAGATATCCAGAATAAAAAGTGTCAACAGAATCATATCCATAAAGTTTTAAAGGCATAGCATAAAGTATAGCCAACAACCAGTCCCTTCAAGCAATACACACCACTAGCAACAGACCACTCATACAGTTAGGAAAGCATTAAGCTAGGTATATATATCAATCACGTGGCATAAGATTACATTTCACCTTCACCAAGCTCATTTCTAGTTTAATAATGCTATAACCCAACAAGCATAAAGTTACAACTATTATAGTACTCAAAATAGTAACCATAAGCCTAATTTATCATGTACATCATATACTCGATAAATCCCAACCATATACAGATTTGTAGTACATATCGAAACTCAGTCTAGGGAAAGGTGAACCTTAAGCAGGATATATTAATAGCACAAGTACAGAGCAACCAGAAACATACTGAACATAATATAGGTATCAATATCAGTAGGCCCAATAGGGAAAATCATTAAATAGTCGAATATATGTACATAGGTAGCATTAACGCTTAACTTACCTCAGTCGTGCACTATCTCGCCTTTACAACCCTTATTAGAAGCATTTTCAGTCCAATCAATCTTAAAAGCTAGCTAACACAACATATTCATATATTACAGATTCTTGACATTAATCACAGTCTCAACATCATACATATATACTTTACTCAGGGATCTCCAACAACAAGCAGACTCTCACTACACAGTTCAAATTAGTTTAGAGTAAGGAAAAGCTAGCCTACGTAAAAGGTGAATCCAAAAGCTTTGGGTCAGTCCATGCGAGCTTTACTTATCTTGATTGCCTCCAAGTGCTGCTCATCTGTCAAAATATGAATCACAACATAATACAACTATTTTGGTTATAATATCTCAAGAAATGAGGGAAAAATACATCAATTGCGACTAAAATGAAAAAAAATAGGGTCCTCTCTAAAAGTACAAAATCGACCCTCATACAATGATCTCTACATTACCCTCAGTTTATAGCAAAATATTGTGCTAAAAACAAGTCTTGGTACAAAGAGAAACAACCCAAAAATTAAGTTACATTTCTTATAAAAAAATTATTCCTTACAACAGCTTCTTAGTTAGTTTATCCAAAACAAAATCAAACCAAAAGAATTCAAACATACCACAATGTGCATCTCAAAAATTAGTATAATTTAGACCCAAATTTTACTTAATTCCTATAAGAAACAACTGAGATGTTGCAACACAAAGTTTCTGATAGTTTATAGCAATACAATCAGCAAAATGATAATTTTTACCTCAAAACATACGGCAAAGAGAAAATTTGAGGTTCCCAAAATATTCCTCGTGAAATTTCATAGAATTTAGCATTTCGAATCACTTCATTTGTGCATATAAATCAAAAGTTGTGGCTGATCAAAAATTAACTTTCTGTCCACATGTGGCTTGCCTTATAAGTACTACCACTACTTATGTCAAAGGTACTTGGATACAGGTGTGTGCACCTGCCATTCCATGCACGCGGGCATGCCTTCCATGTGTACGGAGACATGACCCTATTATGCTGCATCAACTCTTTCCAAAACGTCTCCGGAGCATTCTAGGGCGATCCGATGTCCGTTTTAAAAGATAATATATTTAACCATCTGGTTTTTTAATGTTCCAAATCCAATCATGTGGTTAGAATTTCGAATAGAGCTCTCTACGATAGAGTTAGGGTCTCACTTCTTTTCGGTTAATTTTAGCTAAAAGAACTGAGGGGGTCAAAACACATTCAGAAGTCCCAACCATCTAATGAAAGGTCATTTAATAATAATTTGATGTTTTGGAGTTAACCACGCTATCAAAATGCTATTTTGAGCATGTTTAACAAGATGTCTTTTACCAAAAGTCATCTTTATCTCATTTTCCATCTGATTTAGCAAATTTCCAATTAAATCCATATCGAAACCCCCAAGACTGAGGCCAATTATGCTCCTAGTCTATTTTGGTTGCTCTAAAGTCGAAGGGAACCGTCAGAATTCCACTTTGAGTCCATTTTCTAAGAATTTACCAGAAAACTCATTTTATAATTATAATCTCTCATACAAATTGAAACCCCACTAAACTCTCAAATGATTCATCCAACAACCATCCTAATAATACTAAAAAATCAAAATGGCCCGAGACTAGCATTCACAAGATCAAATTGATGAATTTGTCATGGAAATATAGAAATGACCTGAAGGGTCATTACATATCCGGATTGTAAACCAATCTTATAGAAATACTTGGCTTCTTAATTTTGGTCAAATAGGTCATCTATCCTTAGGAGTGGACATTTGTTCTTAATGATGACCTTGTTGAGTTGTTGGTAATCTATGCACATTTAGAGTAACTCATCTTTATTCTTTACAAAGAATATTGGGCCACCCCATTGACACCTACTAGGTCTAATGTAACCTTTTTCCAACAAATCCTTGAATTGTTCTTTTAGCTCCTTCAATTCTGTATAAGCCATTATATAAGGAGGAACCGATGTAGGTTAAGTGCTAGGTTGGGGAAATCATTTAGGAGGAACACTCGATAACTCATCTAGAAAAACGTTAGGGAACTCCTTTACCGTGGGAACCGAGTCAAGAAAGGGAACATTGGAAGTGACATCTCTAACCCTCAGTAGATTATATATTCATAACTTAGAGGTCATTTTTGGGCTTTGAGATATGAGACAAACCAACATCTATATGAAGAATTTCTATACTCCCACTCAAGGGTGGACTCATTGGAGAATTGAAACTTGACTCTACTAGTCTAACAATTTATTGAGGCATAAGATGTATGCAACCAATCCATCCCATGTATATCATCAAAATTAACCATGGAGAGTTCTAGAAAGTCATAAGGGACTACTTTATGCAAGATGGAAATGAGATAATTTCTATAGACCCTTTCTGTAACTATGGACTCTTCTATGGGAATAGTCATTTCAAATGGTTTACTAAGGACTTTGGGACATGCATAAAATCTATTTCCAAGGAAAGGATTATAAATGACAAATGTGCTCCCCGGATCTAACAATGCATATACATCAAAATGGTAAACTTTTAAAATACAGTGCCAACATCCAGAGCCTTTTCTACTTCTTAGGGATCATGAAGAGCATAGAACTGACTGGTCCTACGGGAATCGTGGGCTTTTCTACCTTGGTTGTGGGGTTTATATCAGTTCCTATAATCCCTTGCATAATTTCCAGACTTTCCACACTTGAAGCACACATTTGACTTGATTAAGCAGTCTCTTTTAGGGCCTCAAACACTTAGGGACATTAGGAGTTTGTGGATTTGGGTTGTCTCTCTTGTCCTTGTTGTACTAGGGAGGGGGAGTGTTGGTAAACCCTTGGCCTCCTTAGAGTTTGTTGTGGCCTCCACTCCTTTGGTGCGAATATCCTCCACTATCCACCCAAGCCCTCGTGGACTCTCTAGCTCTATCCCTCAACTTTTCCTCAATATGCTCGGCATAGGTAATCAAGAAGGAGATGCCCATCCCCTTCACAAGTATAGTTGTCTTGCATTCCTTTGACACCAACTCTAACATTCTAGATATGCCTATCATTTTTCTTTTGTCCACTACCATGAATGGGGCATATTTGGAGAGTTTGGTAATGAAACGCCCCAAAAATGTGCCTCCAATATCCCCATAATAATTCACTTCTTTTTTTGTCCAAGTTACTTTTATTTTTGTCTAACTCAATATTTTCCATATATCTCAAAATTCATACGTGATATCAAAAATTCAACTTCATATTCTTGATTAGGGGGTAAAATTAAGTGGCAGATGGGTATAACTGGAATTTTAGAAGACCCATAGCGAAAAATAATTTTGACAAAAATTTTGGAAATAGAGGATCTGCGATAGCTCCACGATGCAGACCTATCGCGGTGCAGTGTTATCATTCCTTAATTTTCCTATTTTTGCCTAAGGCGTTAGGGTCATATCCCGATGCCCTTCTACATGTGAAATATCCCATACATAGCCATTTTTCAACTCCACATCACTTAAGATATATGGGTTTCATCCATTGGATTCTTTCACTCATAGAGTCCAATCTCCATTTTTATGAAAAAATTGCTTGTTTTCAAGTTGTATTATCAATTGGTATCTTCTATTATGGATTATGAGTATAAATTATGTTAGGATTTTATGAAATGTTGATTTATTATACATGACTATCTATTTCATGCTTGTACGAGTAATGGGTTTTGTCGATTGAGACTATGCATGTTTTGAGCATGAAACTATGATCTATTATGAGATCTGATGATGAATTTCAAGGTGTTCTATATGAGGGTTTTACTAAATGTTGGTGGGTTGATTTGCATTAAGTTTTCTCATGTTAGTACACTCTTGAATTGCATGATTTTGAACACGAATTATACACACACCAAGTGTTTGATAAAATACCTTTTGAAGGATTCTTAAAGTTATTGATGATATATTGCATGATTTATGAGTCAAGTGATTTTATGATGATTTTGGGCTTTCAAAAATGTATTGAATTCATGAAATATCCATGACGTTGTAAATGCCGGATTAAGCCCTTTTTCAAATATTTCACCTGTTGTGGGCCATTAATATTAATGCAAAGGTAATGTTTGATAATAATCTATTATTATATTTTAAAGTTAGGCTCACCATTAGAGGTCAAAGATGCTTTAGAGCTACTCATGTAATGTTTCTATGTTTCTTATAAATTGTTAAAGTATGATAATTTCGATTATTCCGTGGGATTAGGCTTAGCATCAATGGATGGAGGGTTTGCTCTCTTTCCTCAAACTATGTGCCAACATAGGAGTATACTTTACCCTTGCTTTACTAGTGGATCCATTTACTGCACTTTCTCTTGAAATTCTTCCCGAAATGGGACAGGCTCCCGTAGGCAAAGTTTTCATAAAATCCTTCCCAAAATGGGGCAAGTTCCCGTATAGGGGGTTACTTCTCCAATATGGGACAGGATCCCATAAGGTGAAGTATGATTTACCTTGGCAAGTAGACAACCTCTTTACCGATGAGAGGTAATCATCGGGATTCCAAGTTGTTGCTCGCTTGGAATTATTCTTTGTCGATTGAGCTCTCTTCCCACATATGTATTATGTTCTGTGCAAGTTGAATGTGTTATAAGTATGTTTTACTTCAAGCATTGATCATGCATGACATATTGAGATTATACTTATCTATTGCCTATTTCTATGCATTTTGACTATATTGGCTTATGTCTTGTTGCATTGCATCCTACATACTTAGTACAATCAAATGTACTAGCACATACTTTATGCCTACATATTTTCACCATGTAGGGACCAGAGCTCCTCTTGATCACCCTCCATGTGGCTAGTGAGATAATTCGAAAATAAGCTTGGTGAGTCCTCAAGTTTGGGGATGCTATTTACTTTCTCTTGCAATATCTAAACTTCTTTATGTTGAACATTTGACATTATGAGGGTGAGCCCGGAAAGTGTATTGGACCCCACTCTATTTTAAGTTTAGAGGTGTTGTTGGAGTATTAGGATGTATTTATGCTTAAGGCTTGATTAGTCCTATTTCCCCTTTTTGCATTAACTCTTATTGTTGTTTACTTTGCTTCCGTGATCAAGGATGCGTGATTGATATGCGAAGAAGCTTGTTTGGGTCCCTTCGGGTTCCCATTCGCTGTGTCCTATTTAGGCCCTAGGCTTGGGTTCTGACAAACTTGGTATCAGAGCACTAGGTTGTTAATGGTCCTCGAAATCCAATATGCCACGTCGATTAGAGTCTTGTTCATGGTTGTGAAGCATGCCACGACTATGGGTGAGAGGCTATAAGGCGTTTCAGGAAATGTTTCCCTCTTTCATGATCTATGTCATGCAATACAGATAAGTCCTCTAAGGCTTATTCCTGAGTTTGAGCCGTTACATTTCAGAACTTGTCTCAGCCTTTTTAGAACAATGAGATTTTTAATGTAGAGGTTCGCAATGCTCTATGGATATTGGCCATAGCTATGAAACGACCCCGAAAATGTGCCTGAAAATGTGCCTGAAAAGTGCCCGGAATCGTAATTTTTATATATCTCAAAATTCGTGTGTGATATCAAAAATCCAACTTCATGTTCTTGTTCAGGGGGAAAAATTGAGTTAGAAATGGGTCTAACCTCGCTTATAGAGCAACCGTATCAAAATCAAAAAATCACAAAATTGAAATTTCTAGAGAGCATCCGTTCCTGTGGCACATCACGATAAGGGCGTGCTATAGTGTATTATTGGCTGCTAGTTTCTATCTTGGTCCAAGGCCTTTGGGTCTTGGGCGACTCTCTCAAACACTTAGACAATATTTCATCTCAAAATTCAAGTGTCCAAATCTCTTTCGGATCTTAAGGATTTCAAACAAGCTTCAAGTCTCCATTTAAATATTCTTCAAGGAATTCTCCAAAGCTAAGGTATGTGGGTTTCATTCATAGGTTCCTTTCACCCATGAATCCTAAGATCCCTTTTTACTTTAACGGCATGATTTTAAGTGGATTTAGTTATAGGTCTTACTTACTATGAATTTGACTATGAACTTTGTTGTGGTTTTATGAAATTGTCACTGTTTTAGCATGTTTTGAGCTATGAATCTAACATCTATGGTGGGATTTGATGAAGGATTTTGGTGTATATTGCTTTGGGGTGTTACTAAGTATTGAAGGATCATTTTACATTGGAATTTATTGCATGATTTCATTCCCTAAATTGCAGGGTTTTAAATTAGCTCTACACACCCGCCAAGTGTTTGATAAAATGTCCGGTTATGGTTTCTTGAGGAATTGAAGTTCCAATGCATGTCTTATGAGTTCAATGACTTTATGATGATGAAAGGAATTCATGTACATGATATTCTCCTATATAGTGTTGGAAATTGACCATGCCCTATTTGGGGGGTTAACAGGCTTAGTAACCATGTCGAGGGATTTGTACCTTGATAACTGGGTTGAGGAGTTTGTACCTCAATCACCAAGGATGGTAGGGTGCGAGTATCCACCAACCAATCAAGGGGTTTGCACCTTGATAACCGAGTTTAGGGGTTTGTACCCCAATCACAAAGGGTGGTAGGGTGCGACTATCCACCAACAAATCAAGGGGTTTGTTCCTTGGTAAACTATGAACTCATTAATGATGGTCTCTTCTTACACACATATTAGGTATTATGTAACCATGATTTACTTTTATCATGTTCCATGCATGCCCTATTGTTAGATGCTACTCATTTCCTATGCTTATCCATTTCGATTATGTTGCTTATCTTTTGCTGCATTGCATCTTACATACTTAGTATATTCAAATGTACTAACTCATACTCTATGCCTACATGATGTTACCATGGAGGAACCAGAGCCCCACTTGAGCATCTCTCTCTACGTAGCTAGTGCGAATTCTCTCAAGTTAGTTGGTGAGTCCTCCATTTTGGGGACAATATCTATGATCTCATGCTATATACTAAGACTATCTTTCTTTTATGTATGTATTGACTATGAGGGTGAGCCCAGTTGCTTATCTTGGCCCATGCTCTTATCTATGTAATAGAGGTGTTTCTGGACATGTTATGTATTGAGCCTTTACTCTTTTGTTTTGGTGCTTATGTTATGAAAGTATTCCTTTAGCCCCTTTGTAACCAATGATGTGTAATGATATGTTAAGAGGTTTATTTAGGGCCCCTTCGGGTTCCCATTCGTTGTGTCACATCTAGGACCTAGGCTTGGCTCGTGACAGACTTGGTATCAAAGCACTAGGTTGTTAATGGTCCTTGGCATCCAACACACCGTGTCGATTAGAGTCTTGCTCAGGGTTGTGTCATGCACCACAACTATGAGTAAGAGGCTATGAGGCATTTTAGGAAATGTTTCTCTTCATCATGTTCTAAGTCGTTCTATAAAGTTAAAGTAAGGTTTTTCCCCCTATAGATTATTCTTTTCTATGCTAGATCATTCCTAACATATGAGGAATGAGAGCCCGCACTCCCGCGGAATAACCGGTTCATAGTGAGCTCCGGGATTCTCTCACTTTGCTAGCACAAGTTGTGGCTAACAAGCCAACTAAGGGGACCAAGCCCCACATGCTCCTACACTGGCATCTCAGGTGAGGGATTTGATGAGGATAAATCCCCTAGAATTCTATGGGTCTAAGGTAGAGGAGGACCCTCAAGAGTTCATTGATGAGGTCTATAAGGTATTAGTTATCATAAGTATTAGATCAGAAGAAAAAGCAGAGTTGGTGGCCTACCAACTCAAAGGGTTAGCACAAATATGGTTTAAGCAGTTGAAGGAGGAGAAGGGAATCAATTATGTGGTGCTTTGGGAGGAGTTCAAGGCGACTTTTCTTAGTCGATTCTTCCCTCTTGAGCTTATGAAGGCCAAGATGGTGGAGCTTATGAATTTGTGATAAGGGTCTATGAGTGTGAGGGAGTACACCCTCAAGTTCAATCAACCCTCTAAATATGCTACTCACATGGTTACCAACCGAAGGTCTAGAATGAACAAGTTCGTGATGGGTGTATCCAATTTGGTGGTTGAGGAATGCCACTATGTTAATTTGTGACATGGATTTTTCCTATTTGATGACCTATACCGACAAATAGAGTGGGAAAAGTTGAGGAAGAGGAGGAGCAATGAGGCCAAGGGGGCCCATTTTGAGGGAAAGTTCCAAAGTCAAAAGGGTGGCCTGTTCCATCAAGGCCAAGGGTCTTCTCATATTTCTAATATAGGGTTTGGTAATGACTTCCCAAGGTCCAAAGGTGTTGGTGGTATGGTTCCTAATAATGTGTGTGCAAAATGTGGTAAGGCTCATGGGGGCCCATATTTGAAAGATACTAATGCATGTTATGGATGTGGGGAAGTGGCTGACAAAAAGATTGATTGTTTTCGTAATTGTAATAAGGGTAAGAAGGTTCATCCACATTGTGCAAATGTGGTTCCTTTGGGGATGGGTGGCCAACAAGGTGGTGCCTCAAGGCACAATCGGCTGTATGAACTCCAAGGGAGGTAAGGGGTTAAAGAGGTCCCAGATGTCGTCACTGGTATGTTAAAAGTCCTTGATTTTGATGTGTATTCATTGATTGATCTGGTTGCCACTCTTTCTTTTGTTACCCTTTTGTTGCCAAAAAGATTCATGTTGAGCCCGAACTATTGTGTGAGTCTTGTAAGATGTCTTCTCCTATTGGTCCATCTGTTATTTTTCAAAAGATGTATAGAAATTGTCCCATTTGCATTTTACGTCAAATATTGCCTTGTGAACTTGTTGAGTTGGAATTGATAGATTTTGATGTCATACTTGGGATGGATTGGTTGCATGTATACTACACCTCTATTGATTATAGAACCCATAGGGTCAAGTTCCAATTCTTAACTGAACCCATTCTTGAGTGGGAGAGACATAATGTAGTTGTCAAGGGTAGGTTCATCTCTTGCATTAAAGCCCGTAAGTTGATCTCTAAGTGGTGTCTCTATCATCTTGTGAGAGGTAGGGGATGTGGGGTCCAAGGTCCTTCCTATAGAGTCGGTTTCAATTGTAAATAAGTTCTTTGATGTCTTTCTAAATGACATTCCCGGTGTTCCTCCAGAAAGGAAAAGAGATTTTGGTATAGACCTTCTGCTCGATACTCAACCCATTTCTATTCCTCCTTACCACATGGACCCGACGGAGTTAAAGGAGTTGAAGGAGCAATTGAGGAATTTATTAGAGAAGGGTTTTATTAGGCATATCCAATCACCTTAGGGTGCTTCGGTGTTGTTTGTGATAAAGAAGGATGGGTCCCTTCAGATGTGTATTGACTACTGACAAGTTAATAGGGTCACCATCAAGAATAGGTTTCCTCTTCCAAGGATTGATGATTTTTTTTGACCAATTGCAAGGGGCTAGCCACTTCTCTAAGATTGATCTTCAGTCCGGGCACCATCAAGTGAAGGTGAGGGAGGGTAATATTCCCAAGATGGCCTTCTGAACTTGGTATGGGCATTATGAGTTTACTGTGATGTCCTATGGGTTGACTAATGCACTGACCATGTTCATGGGTCTTATGAATAGGGTCTTCAAACCCTACCTTGATTCATTTGTCGTAGTCTTCATTGATGACATTTTAATCTATTCACATAGTGAGGAGGAGCATATGGGCAATTAAAAATGTGAATTTTTGTTAAAAGAGGTTGCCTTCTTAGGCCATGTGGTTCGGGGGATAGTATTAAGGTGGATCCTAGAAAGATGGATGTGATTAGAAATTGGCCTAGACTATTGACCCCATTAGATATTAGGAGCTTCTTGGGCTTAGCGAGTTACTATCAGAGATTGTGAATGGGTTCTCCTCTATTGCTTCTCCTATGACCAAGTTGACTCAAAATAAAGCCAAATTTGTGTGGACCGATGAGTGTGAAAAGAATTTTGAAACATTGAAAGATAAGCTTGTGTCCGCTCCTATATAGTCATTACCGGAAGGGCTAGAAGGGTTTGTTGTGTATTGTGATGCTTCAAGGGTTGGTTTGGGTTGTGCATTGATGCAAAATGGAAAGGTGATATCCTATTCTTCTAGACAACTCAAGGTGCATGAAACAAATTACCCTACCCATGATCTTGATTTAGCCGCCCTGGTCTTTGCTTTGAAAATTTGGCGTCACTATTTGTATGGGGTGCATGTTCATATGTTTACCGATCATAAGAGACTCCAATATTTATTTACTAAAGAAGATCTCAACTTGAGACAAAGAAGGTGGCTAGAACTTCTTAAGGATTATGATATGAGTGTGCATTATCAGCCTGGTAAGGCTGATGTGGTGGCCGATGCTTTGAGTAGGGTGTATATGGGTAGCCTAGCTCATGTTGATGGTGGTGGTAAAGAGGTGGCTAGGGAGGTCCATCGGTTGGCTAGATTTGGGGTTAGGTTTGAAGTGGTTGATAATGGTGGTATTGTGGTTGTTCATGGTTCAAAATCTTCCTTGGTTGATGAGGTAAAAGCAAACAACATCTTGACCCCTCCTTGTTAGAATTGAAGGCATCGGTGAGGGATGGCAAAGTGGAGGTTTTATCCCAAGGGGGAGATAGTGCCCTTAGGTACCAAGGTAGGTTGTGTATACTTTGCGTTGATGGCTTGAGGGAGAAAATCCTTGATGATGCCCACAATTCTCCTTATTCTATTCACTCTGGTTCTACCAAGATGTATTGGGATTTGAGGGATGTATATTGGTGGGGAGGCATGAAGAGGGACATAGCCAAATTTGTTTCCGGTTGTCATAGTTATCTACAAGTCAAAGCGGAGCACCAAAGG
Source organism: Solanum medicagineum (assembly GCA_026153255.1). Classification (NCBI taxonomy): domain Eukaryota; kingdom Viridiplantae; phylum Streptophyta; class Magnoliopsida; order Solanales; family Solanaceae; genus Solanum; species Solanum medicagineum. Next base: position 17,810 of record JAPFFP010104995.1, read on the forward strand.
CTGGGTGGCTTAGCCCAAGACATAGAGATTCCTACTTGGAAGTGGGACGAGATTAATATGGATATTGTGGTTCTGTTCCCAAGATTAGAAAGGGTTTTGATTCCATTTGGGTTGTGATTGATAGGATGACAAAATTGGCTCACTTTCTACAGATTAGGACCACATATGGGGCTTAAGATTGCGCTAGGTTTTACATTCATGACTTGGTGAGGTTACATGGGGTTCCTTTGTTCATTATATCAGATTGTGGTGCTCAATTTACTTCACAATTTTGGAGGTCCCTTCAAAGGGGTCTCGGTACAAGAGTTAGACTTAGTACGACCTTTCACCCTTAAACGGATGGTCAAGCCGAAAGAGATATCAAAACACTTGAGGATATTCTTAGGGCTTGTGTATTGGAGCATAATAGTAGTTGGAATAATCATCTTCCATTGATTGAGTTTTCCTATAACAATACCTATCATTCTAGCATCAATAGGTATGGCCCCTTTTGAGGCTCTCTATAGTAGACGTTATAGATCACCGGTTGGGTGGTTTGAGGTTGGAAAGATGGCTTTATTGAGACTAGATCAGGTTATAGAGGCTCTTGAGAAGGTTAGGATGATTAGATAAAGGTTGAAGACGGCCCAAAGTCACCAAAAGCCCTATGCCAATATGAGGAGAAGGTACCTTGAATTCAACGTTGGTGATTGGGTTTATTTGAAGGTATCGCCCATGAACAGTATGGTAAACAAAGGGTATATTAAGCCCTAGATATGTGGGTCCTCATAGGGTGACGAGGACAATTGGTAAGGTGGCTTATGAATTAGAGTTTCCTAGTGAAATGAATTTGGTTCATCTGGTGTTTCATGTGTCTATGTTGAGGTAGTGTGTGGGTGATCCGAATGCTATTGTTCCATTTGATGTTGTGGGTGTAGTTGAAGATAACTTTACTTATGAGGAGGTTCTAGTAGATATCTTTGATACGAAGGTGAAGAGGCTAAGGAACATGAAACCACCCCAAAAACTGCCCGAAAATGTGCCTCGGAAGTGCTTGAAAATGTAATTTCCATGTATCTTGTGATATAAAAAATATGACTTCATATTGTTGTTCAGGGGGTCAAATTGAGTGGAACATGGGTCTAACCCTGATTTAAGAGAAAACAATTAGCAATTTCAATATTTGTAATTTTCCTTATCTAGAATCAATCCGCGATAGTGCTGCGACGCGCAGCTGCTGCGAACGTGTTAATTTTGCCTCAGTGATAGGTCCGCCTCATGGACCAGACGCGGACCTATGTATTTTGTTGCCAGGGATTTTATCTCGGTCCAAGGGTTTTGGGTCTTAGCCCTACGTTTTTCCAAACATGAAAGTACCTATACTTAGTAATTTCTCACCCTCATATCATACTAAACATTCCCAAATACTCATTCAAACACTGCCAAATATTCTACACCTAAATTCAAGTCTCAAAAACTCATCCGGATCTAAGG
>JAPFFP010105005.1:0-19281 GCA_026153255.1 Solanum medicagineum
ATTTAGCGTCACTTGTCCTTTTTTATGTCTTGTTTCCTTTGGGTTGTACCAATATTATGAGGTGTGGGGTGTTACAGGAATGGATCGAGATAGTGGAGGAAATTATGCAGCACATTCAGACTCAACACGTTATGGTAAAGCACATTTTCAAGGAGGGAAGCTAGTTCACAGATTATTTAGCAAATGTTGCAGTACAAGAGAATAACCAGATAATATATGAGTAATTCAGTCAGAGGCCTAAGAGAAGTAAGCAAATCCTAAACATGGATAAACAACAAATTCCTAATATTAGGATTAGAACCAGAAGGATTGTTCTTCCAAATACATACTAGCTTACAATAGTGTTAGTGGTGCCAGTGAAGCATAAGTGTCAAGATCTACACAAGATATAGCATACACAGGCTTAAGCTATTTACACAGTAAAATCAGAAGTTTTTACAAAAATGCCCAGTAACCTATACAAAAAATGACAGTTAGTTGAAGGATTCACATCAGTGGGAGTACGAGATCTGAAGAGCTACCTTCATTTCAAAAGCAAGATACGATTTCCAGTGGTCCCAATAAGAAGACAACCCAAATACGTAGTGGAACAGCACGACACATTTAGATAATGGGGACAATAATAAGGAAACAGTTGAATGAGTGGAGAAGGCATAACAAGGTGAAGAAATTGAAGATACCTGATCGATACACACGTCAAAGAGAAGATGCAATAGTAGGAGAAAAAGGAAACAATAGCTAAGAAGAGTAGCATCCGTTGTTTGGAGCAAATTGGAGCAATTAGGGAAGAGAGAAGAGGAATCGACATTTTGGGAATGTTTAGTCTATCTAGAAGGCTCTCCAAAGTTCTTTAAAAGCATGCTTTACAGGGTTTGGGCTGGGTCTTCAGCAGATAATATAGGCTTTAGATTGTATTTAATGTTTTCTTGTTTTGTTAGTAGCCCACATTTGAAATATTGTATGTTTATTTTGATTAATTAATAAAATGGTTTAATGCACCAATAAATTTAATAAAAAAGGATTCAATTGATGTTTCTCATCTCATCAACCGAACTGGGCCAAGGGGAGGTTTTACTTATCACGACCCAAGCCTAGAGCCTAGACATGACTGGCAAATGGGGAACCCGAAGGAGCCCCAAATAAGCCTCATAGCATATCATTACACATCTTTGGTTGCAGAAGCAATGTAGAGCAACAGAAGAAAAATAAACAAGGGAATTTGGGACTAAGGGAGACAGAGATTTATACATAAATAGCTTGAATATCATAAGTGAGTCAAAGCTCAAGCATAATACATAACATGTCCAGCAACACCTCTACTACATTGATAAGAGCAGGGGCCAAGACAAGCAACTAGGCTCACCCTCATAGTTAATACATATACAAAAGAAAGATAGTCTTAGAACATAGCATGAGATCATAAGCAATGTGCCCGGAATGGAGGACTCACCAACAAGCTTGAGTGAAATCGTACTCGCCACATGGGTCGAGATGCTCAAGCAAGGCTCCTGTTTCTACATGGTGATATGATGTAGGCATAGAGCATGTGTTAGTATGTTTGATTGTACTAAGTATGTAGAATCCAATGTAAGAAGAGATAGGCATCATAGTCAAAATGCATAATAATAAGCAATAGGTGTAATATAACAACATGACATGTATGATGAATGCATAAGTAAAACTTGCTTATAGTTCATTCAACTCATATAGATCATAATACATAGGTGTGGGAAGAGACCTCAACCGACACAGAATAATATCAAGAGAGCTATGACTTGGAAAATCGATGATTACCTCTCACCGTTAAAGAGGCGGTCCACTTGCCAAGGTAAATCATATTTCAAACTTATGAGAACATGACCCATTTCGTATGAAGTAGCCTTCCTTACAGGAACCCGACCCAATTTCGGAAAGGATTTAAGACCCCACTTCACCTTATGGGAACACGACCCAATTTCGTGCGAAGCGACCCTCCTTACGGAAACATGATCCGATTTTGGAAAGGATATTAATAGATGGATCACTAGATAGATCCACTTGTATAGAGAGGGCATAATATCATTATATGGTGGTAGAGAGTTTTCGGACTTGAGGAGTCGCCTCTAATCCACTCGCTGCTAAATCTAATCCCACAGAATATATAAGATAATCATAGCTTTAATAACTTGCAACAACATAAAGGACAAATGGTGAGCCAACTTCAATCATAAGAATAGATCATCATCAACCTTACCCTTGCATTAACATCAACATTAAGGGGCTCACAAGAGGTGAAATCTTTAAGAAAGGGCTCAAACGCCACTTTACCACATCATCAACATTTCCATGAATTAGACACATCTTACAATCATCAAAAAGTCTTTCAACTTAGAAGACATGCACTGGACATCCAATTCCTCAAGAAATCATAACTGGATATTTTATCAAACACTTGACGGGTGTATAGCACTAGTGTAAAACCATGCAATTCAAGAGTGAAAACATGTGAGTAAATCATATGTAAAACCATTGTTCAACGCTTTGTAACACCCTAAAGCAACATACATCAAGACCCCTCATTAAATCCAACATTAGATCCAAGATTTGAGCTCAAAACATGCTAAACAACCATACTTTCATGAAATCAAAATCACTGTGCAGTAAATTTCTTAATATACAAAACTCACATGTAAAATCAACTTTAAATCATGTACTTCAAGTAGAAAAGTAGATTGGGCACAATGGGTGAAAGGACCCAATGGTTGAAACCCACATACCTTAGATTTTGAGAAGCTCTTGGTGAAGATTGAAAATGGAGGCTTGAAGCTTGAAGGAAATCCTTAGATCCGGATGAGGGTTTTGGTACTTGAATCTTGAGAGGAAAATTAGTCTATGTGTTTGAGTAAGTATTGGGGAATATTTAGAATGATATGAGGGTGAAATAAGGCTAAGTATAGGTATTTTCACGTATGGGGAACCTTAGGCCCAAGACTTGAAAGTCTTGGACCAAAGTAAAAAAAAAAAAAAAGGACCAAAATAAGTCCGTGAATGGATTACTCACTAGAATTTGCATTTCTGCACATACGAGTTCTACGAAAACGGGCATAAATTCTATATCTGAACTCAAAATGACGTGAAGCAAAGTGAGATGGAAAGCTAATTCAAAGAGCTTTAATTTGGTAGGTCATAGGACACCCAGTTCTTTGTGTACTAAGAGATATGCCTCATTAAATTTGACCCTCCTAAATCGCGTTTTTGCAATTTTTGAATTTTGATACGGTTGCTCTAAAATTCGGGTTAAATCCATTTTCCATTCAATTGTTCCCCCCGAATAAGAACGTGAGTTGAACTTTGAAATAATGAATGGCTTTTTAGATATATAGAAATTACAATTCCGGGCACTTCCGAAGCACATTTTCGGGCACTTTTTGGGGTCGTTTCCATATCTCCCCCTTGGGAACATTCGTCCCCGAATGTAAAAGAAATGTACCAGACAAGGGTGATCATAAACAACTTAGCCCCAACATGAATGTAACATTACATTTAAAACACCATTTTCAAAATCTCAACATAAGTGTAAAATCATCATAAACTTGCCAACATAAACATGAATGCATATGAATGACATAGGGGCTGAAACATAGGACTTGGAATCACATGAAGGACATAGACGCTATGTTAGGCTTGATTAGAGTGAATGAGGTACAAATATAGCTCCCATAAGATCGCTTCGTCTTCCTTGAGGACACTCTTCGCTTGATGATCCTTTCAAGAGGGCCTTAATGAATAGCACATCCTCATTAATCAACCTCTCCGCTCATCCATCCAACACCTCCACCGGGACCATCCCTTAAGGCAACTTGTCCTCCACATCACCCACAATCTCAAAGAGTGCTATAACACTAAAGTCACCAACACGTCCCATCAACCTAGAAGCATGAAGAACCGAACCAACCAAACCCCTATCCATAGGCAATCCCAAAACTTATGCAACCTTACCAACTTCTCTTTTCATCCTATAAGGACTCATGATCATAACTCATTTGTTAACCTTAACCACACCTACTCCAATTGTCGCCACGAACTACTATCTCCCCCTTCGGAGACTACCTCTACTCTACCATATTTCCACCTAAAACTTCTAACTCTAATAAGGCGGAATCAAGGCCTTGCTTAATCTAGACCTCTTAACCAAAGAAGATTTGGAATCATCAAGAATGCTACACCACCATGCTCAACTTCCCTCAACCAAACTTCTAATCTAACCAACCAATGGACCCCACTAGTCTCCTCCTTGCCACTATCAACAACACATGCTAGGCTATCTAGAGCACCGACTGCAACGTTAGCCTTACTGGGAAAAAAATAATGCACACTCATTTCATAATCCTTGAAGAATTCTAACCACCTTCCTGCTATCCACAATGCAAACCTATCATATTTAGCAAACAACCTCTTATCCTCCAAGCATCGCAAAACACCCCCAAATGATTCACAAGCTCTAAACAAATCAATACCTCATAACTAGAGACCACCACAAGCATATCATGATAGGGTTTTAAGATCCTATTCAAGAAACCCACAAACACTACCGATGCATAAGGCTACCAAACAACTCCACCAATATTCAAAATGATCTTTCCCAGTTCAAAAGGGCACTTAGGGATATCACCTACCCTCATCCGCATTGGAGAACAAAACCCGAACCTCAAATCAACCTTAGTGAAGTGACTAACCCATTGTAGTTGACCAAATAGATCGGCCATCCTTAGCCATCATATTACAACCTTACGGGTTCTACATATTGGAAGCATGCTATGCATGTAGCCAAACTACACCAAGATCTCCAACCCATCAAGCTAAGTCCAACTAAAATCACAAGACAAGACTCTATGCAACAATAACATAGGGCAACCCTTATAGACCCCTTCTGGCCACAATAGACTTATGCAACCATCCGGGACACACAGGTGAATCATATTAGCACAAAGGGATCACACAAGGGATAACAACTCCCGGACCTATCAAATTGTCACGAACCAAGCTTAGGTCCTAGACGTGACCGACGAACGGAGAACCCGAAGGAACACCAAACAAGCCTCATAACATATCATCGCACATCCTTGGTTGCAGAAGCAAAACATAAAAACATAAGAAACATAAACAAGGGGAATTGGGACTAAGAGACCGAGAATTATATTTAAATATCTTGGATATCATAAGTGAGTCAACGCTCAAGTATAATACATATTTTTTTCCAACAACTCCTCTAACATAGAACTTGGGGGGGTGGGGGGCAAGACAAGCAACAAGGATCACCCTCGTAGTTAAGTATACCAGAAAGGAAAGATAGTCTTAAGTACATAGCAAAACAAAATAGATGTTTCCCCCGGACATGAGGATTCACCAAGTAGCTTGATTCGATAACACTAGCCACATGGAGGAGGATGATGACGAAATGGAGCTCCAGTTCATACATGGTAATATCATGTATGCAAGAGTATATATTAGTACGCTTGAATATACTAAATATGTGGGATGCAGTGCAAAAAGCGACAAGCTTCATAATCAATATGCATAACAATAGACTATTGGCATGATAGAGCAATATGACATGTATGATCAATGCATAAGTAAACATACTTAAGTAACTCATGCTCATATAGGATATCATTTGTGAAGGATGGACCAAGTGACTAGTTCCCAACTCCAAGTCACACCATTCCTTGAATGGTGATTGAGGCTTGATACCCCCTCAACAAGGCATCCGAGGCTTGATACACCCTCGTCAAGGTGATTGAGACTTGGGACCCTCTCAACAAGGAGATTGAGGATTGGTACCCCCTCAACAAGTCAACCAAGGTTTGGCACCCACTTGTCAAGTTGATTGTGACTTGGCACCCACTCAACAAGATGATTAAGGATTTAACCCACTCAACAATGCAATCAACTTGCCATATCATCGATACTTTTCATGAATTCAACACATGTGCAACATACTTTCATCATCTTAAAGTCATCATATACCTACATTTCCTCTCACCATTATACATCATATGCATACCATTGTTTCATCATCATTCCATTATCATATACTCATCATAACACAATTCGACTCATAACACATGCATTGGACTTTCAATTTCTCAAGAAATCTAAGCCGGACATTTTATTAAATACTTGGGGGTGTGAGTGATGGGGGTAAAAGACAACACAATTTAGAGATGAAATCATGCAAGAAAATCTGTAGTAAAACCATCAATCAACACATTGCAACACCCTTAAGACATTCACATCAAAACCCGTCATCAAATCCAACATTAGATCCAAGATTTAGAGCTCAAAACATGCTAAAAAAACCATATTTTCATGAACTAAAATCACTATGAAGTAAATTTCTCAATATACAAGATCCACATGTAAAATCAACTTTAAATCATGCAATATTAGAAAAAAAGGAGGCTTAGGCACCATGGGTGAAAGGACCCAATGGTTCAATACCACATACCTTAGCTTGGGAGAAGTCTTTGATGAAGATTGAAAATGGAGGCTTGAAGTTTGAAGGAAATCCTTAGCTCCGCAAGAGATTTGGACACTTGATTTTGGAGTGAAATATTAGTATAAGGATTTGAGAGAGTATTTTATAAATAAAATGAAGAAGTTGAGGGTTTTGGGACCTTGGATGAGCATAAAAACGCCAATCTACAGCTTCGAAAGGGTGGGAAAGGACCAGATTAACCCTTCTTAAAAATCTATCTAACGGCTGTTACGGGCCCCGTTACGACCCGTAGGTAGCACTACAACTCGTAAAACCCCTCACATGACCCCTAGGCTCAATTTTGAAGTCACTAGAAATTTCTATGAGCTTGACCTATGAGTCGTACTCGGACCTACGACTCGTAACTGTGGGCTCTTGCTGCACTTCTGCACTGGCAGTCTTTAGTAAAATGGCCATAAAGTTTGACTCCGAACTTTAAATGAGGTGAAACCAAGTGTGTTAGAAAAGTAAATCAAAGGGCTTTCATTTGACATGTTGTGTGCCACCCAGTTCCAAGTGCTGTAAAAGTTATGCTAGTTTAAAGTTGACCCTTGCATGAACCATCATCCAAAACTCAACTCTTAGGGAAGTCTTTAACTCGTTTAGGTACTAGGAGTCCCCCATGAACCTAATACAACCCCAAACTAACCAACTGAGGCTTGAAAAATGGATACAAGAGCATGGAGTTACCTGGTGTCACAATATCTCCCCCTTGGGAACATTCGTCGTCGAATGTGGAAGAACAAGACTTGAAAGGCTTGAATTAGAACATGAAACTTCCAACCATAAGATCCATTGCATAGCTTACTAGTTGAAAATCATAATGTAGTTAATAGTCATGCTAAAATATATTCAAATAATTCAAAACATCATTTTCAAAATCTCAACATAAGTGTAAAATCACAATATATTTCTCAACTTGAAAATAAATGCATATGAATGACATAGGGGCTGAAACATAATACATGGAATCATAGAAAGGACTTGATGTGTTATCATAAGCTTCAATAAACTGAAAGGAATATGGATATTGCTTCTCCATGCCCGCACAAGCTTCCCGAGAGACACATACAAATAGAAGACTCCACCAAAAAGGGCCTTGAAAACACCGCATCATTATAATTAAACTTTTTCGTTCACCCATCCACACCTTCACCAGGACCTTCTCCTAAGTCAACTCTTCCATCATAACACTCACAACATCGAGGAATTCTATAGCACTAGAGTCACCAACACATCCCCATCAACCTAGAAGCATGAAAAATCGGACGAACCATGACCATAGGCAACTCCATCCAAATGCAACCTTACCAACTTCCTCTACACTCCGAAAGGGCTTACAATCACAACTCCTTGGCAACCTTAACCACAATTATTACACTTGCTTCCACGAACCACCATTTCCCCCTTGGGAGACAACCCCCACTCTACCATCTCTCCACCCAAAACTTCCAACCCTAATAAGACAAAATCAAGGCCTTGCCTAACATAGATCTCTTAACCCAAGAAGATGTGGAACCATCAACAACACTATACTACCATCCTCAACTTCCGTCAACCTAACTTCCAACCTAACCAACCAATGGACCACACTAGTATCCTCTTTGCCACCATTTTCCACACATACTAGGCTACTTAGAGTACCAACAACAACACTAGCCTTATCGAAAAGACTAATGCACACTAATATCATAATTCTTAGGGAGTCCTAACCACCTACTTGTTATCCTCAACTAACACCTATCTTATTTAGCAAACAACCTCTCATTCTCCAAGACTTACAACCCTACCCCCAAGTAATTTACAAGCTCTAAACAAATCAATACCTCATCACTAGAGACCACCACAAACATATAAAGGTAGGGTTTTAAGATCCTATTCTAGAGACCCATAAACATAACCAATGCATAAATCAACCGAACAACTCCACCAAAACTAAAAATGCTCACTTGGGGACAAAGCTCAAATCGAAGATCAACCTTAGTGAAGTGATTAAACCCAGTGAAGTTGACCAAATAGATCGACCATCCTCAACCATCATATTACAACCTTATGGGTTCTACACTCATTAGAAACATGCTATGCAAGTAGCCCAAATTATCCCAAGACCTCCAACACACCAAGCTAAGTTCAATCAAGATCACAAGACAAGACTTTTATGCAATAAAAACATGGGGCAACCTTAGAGATCAATTGAAACTTAAGACAAGAATGGACCTACCTCTTTTGCTACCACTTGACAACCTCTCACCCAAAATCTAACTCTACAGGTCCTACCATCGATGGAGACACAACATGCATGCAACTATTCTATCCCAAGTATAACATCAAATCCACTACATCAAATCCACTACATCAAATCCAACAGGTCACAAGGCAAGACTTAATGCAATATAAACATGGAACAATACCAATGAACTTTCCAACAACAATATACTCAACAAGGTGGGTAGACACCAAAGGTTCACATAACAACTTAGGTCACACAAGAAGCCCACTAGCTAAAAAAAGTAATAATGAAAAGAATAGCAGAACCAGGATCCATCAAAATCAAAACCTTAAAATTACCTTCCTTTGCCTCTCTCTTTGATCCGGGATGATCAACTAGAGGAGTAAAGAACATTCGTTAGGGAGGATGAAACTTACCACAAGTCTATAGCATGACTTAGAACACGAAGAAATGAATCATTTCCTAAAACGTCTCATAGCCTCTTATTCATAGTCATGGTGTGCTTCACAACCATGAATAGGACTATAATCGACACGGTGTGTTGCACTCTGAGGATCTATCAACCTAGTGCTATGATAAAAAGTTTGTCACGACCCAAGCCTAGGGCCTAGATGTGACCGGCAAATAGGTAACCCGAAGAAACCCCAAACGATCCTCATAGCATATCATCACACATCCTTGGCGCAAGAAGCAAGACATAGAAACATAAGAAACATAAACAAGGGGAATTGGGACTAAGGGAGAGATGTATTTGAATATCTTGGATATCATAAGTGAGTCAAAGCTCAAGCATAATACATACCTTTGTCCAACAACACCTCTAACAGGGAACTTAGCGGGGGCTAAGACAAGCAACCGGGCTCACACTCATAGTTAAGTATACCATAAAGGAAAGATAGTCTTAAATACATAACAAAGGAACATAGATATCGCCCCCGGACATGAGGACTCACCGACTAGCTTGATAGGATATCACTAGCCACGTGGAGGAGGATGATAACCCATGGAGCTCCAGTTCCTACATGGTGATATCATGTAGGCTAGAGTATGCATTAGTACATTTGAATATACTAAGTGTGCAATGCGACAAGAGATAAGCTTCATAATCAATATGCATAACAATAGACAGTAGGCATGATATAGCAATATGACATGTATGATCAATGCATAAGTAAAACATGCTTAAGTAAGTCATGCTCATATAGGATATCATTTGTGAAGGATGGACCAAGTGAACTACTTCCCAACTCCAAGGCACACCATTCCATGAACGGTGATTGAGGCTTGATACCCCCTCAACAAGGCAATCGAGGCTTGACACCCCTCGTCAAGGTGAGTGAGACTTGGCACCAACTCAACAAGGTGATTAAGGCTTGGTACCCCCTCAACAAGGCAACCGAGGCTTGGTACCCCCTCATCATGGTGATTGAGGATTGCTACCCTTTCAACAAGGCAATCAACTTGCAACATCATAGATACTTTTTATGAATTCAACACATGCACAACATACTTTCATCACCATAAAGTCATCATATACCTACATTTCCCCTCATCATTATACATCATATGCATACCATTGCTTCATCATCTTTCCATCACCATTTCATCATCATATACTCATCATGACACTATTCAACTCACAAGACATGCATTGGACCTTCAATTTCTCAAGAAATCCAAGCCGGACATTTTATCAAACACTTGGGATGTGTGTGATGGGGGTAAAAGACCATGCAATTTAGAGATGAAATCATGCGAGAAAATCTGTTGTAAAACCATCAATCAACATGTTGCAACACCCCCTAGACATTCACATCAAAATCCCATCAGCAAATCCAACATTATATCCAAGATTTAGAGCTCAAAACATACAAAAATAACCATATTTTCATGAACTAAAATCACTATGCAGTAAATTTCTCAATATACAAGACCCATATATAAAATCAGCTTTAAATCATGCAATATTAGTAAAAAGGAGGCTTAGGCATCATGGGTAAAAGGACCCAATGGTTCAACACCACATACCTTAGCTTTGGAGAAGTTCTTGATGAAGATTGGAAATAGAGGCTTGAAGCTTGAAGGAAATACTTAGATCCGCAAGAGATTTGGACACTTGATTTTGGAGCGAAATATTAGTGTAAAGGTCTGAGAGAGTATTTTATCAATACAATGAAGAAGCTAAGGGTTTTGGGACATTGACTGAGCTTAAAAACATCAATCTAGAGCATAGAAAGGACGGGAAAGGACCAAAATAACCCTTCTTAAAAAGCTGTCTAAAGGCTTTTACGAGCCTCGTTACAACCCGTAGGTAGCACACTATGAGTCGTAGGACCCCTCACATGACCCCTAGGCTCAATTTCTAAGTCTTTGGGAATTGTTATGAGCTTGACCTACAAGTCGTACCTTGACCTACGGCTCGTAATGTGCGTTGGTAGTGCAACTTTGCACTGGCAGTCTTCAGTAAAATGACCATAACTTTTGACTCCGAACTCTAAATGAGGTGAAACTAAGTGTGTTGGAAAGCTAACTCAAAGAGATTTGATTTGACATGTTATGAGCCACCCAATTCCAGGTGTTCTAAAGGTTATGATAGTTTAAAGTTGACTAATAAATAAATCATCACCCAAAACTCAACTCTTAGGGAAGTTTAGAACTCGTTTAGGTACTAGGAGTCTCCCATGAACCTAATGCAAACCCAACCAAACCAAATAAGGCTTGAAACATAGATACAAGAGCATGGAGTTACGGGGTGTCACACAAATCACCTTACTCAAAACGTCCGTCACAACATTAGCCTTACTTAATGTCAACTAAGTCACAAGAGAGGCAATAGATGATAACCTATTCACAAACTCCAGTAATAACCCATTAAGCTCAAGAAGCTCCTAATACCCAAGGGAGTTAAGGTCTAGTCTAATAGCTAATCACCTTCATCATACTCGGTCCACCTGAATGCCATTAAGACCAAGGAAGGCAGCCTCTTACGACCAAAATTCCTATTTCTCCTATCTAGCATCCAACCTTCTTCCTTAAACTTTGTAGCAATACCCTAAGATGACTCACATGCACTACCTCATTAGGGAAGCAAACCATCATATCATCACCAAAACCAACATAAACCTATTAGAGTAGGGACTAAGGATTTAATCATGAGACTTATATGCATTACTGGTGTACTAGTCAATCGAAAAGGAACTACCCCAATTTCAAAATATCGGAAAGGGACATTCAAACAAAGCAACTTAGGTTCAACACCTCCAGTTCTCATAAGATGATAAATGCAACCCCTTAGAGATTACTTGTACCTTAAGATATGAAATGGACCTACCCCCTTAATATCACTTGACCACCACATCAAGACTCTTCCACTCAAGGACGGGTTCATTAGGGAATCAGGATCTAATTCTATGGGTCCTACCATCCATGAAGACAAACATGCAAGCAAACCATTCCATCCCTAGTATGACATCAAAATCCACGACACCAACTCCAACAAGCCACAAGGCAAGACCTAATGCAATACAAACTCAAATCAACAACTATGAACTTTCTAGCAACAATATACCCAACCAAGAGGTAAACACCAAAGGTTGACATCACAACTCGGGACACACAAGAAGCCCACTAGTAGCCAAAAGAAATAATGAAAGAAATAGTGAAACTCAGATTCATCAACATCAAAGCCTTCAACTAACCATCCTTTGCCTTCCTCTTCAAAGCGGCATGATCAACTAGAAGAGCAAAGAACATTCGTTGGAGGGGAAAGCCCTATCTCACTTCTTGAGCACGATATAGACCATGAAAAAGGGAAACATTTCCTAAAATGTCTCATGTCCTCCTATACACAGTTGTGGTGCACAACACAACCATGAATAAGACTCTAATCAATGCGGTATGTTGGACTCCAAGGACCTAACAACCTAGTGCTCTGCTACAATCTTTGTCACAACCCAAGCCTAGGGCCTAGACGTGACCAGCGAATGGGGAACTCAAAGTAACCCCCAACAAGCCTCATAGCATATCATTACACATTCTTGTCGCGGAAGCAATGTAAAACAATATAAGAAGCATAAACAAGGGAAATTGGGACTAAGGGAGAGAGAGATTTTTACATAAATAGCTTGAATATCATAAGTGAGTCAAACCTGAAGCATAATACATAATATGTCCAATAACACCTCTACTACATTGATAAGAGCGAGGTCCAAGACAAGCAACCAGGCTCACCCTCAGAGTTAATGCATACATAAAAGAAAGATAGTCTTAGAACATACCATGAGATCATAAGCAACATCCTCGGAATGGAGGACTCACCACCAAGTTTGAGTGAAACCATACAAGACATGTGGGTGGAGATGCTCAAGAGGGGCTCCGGTTCCAACTTGGTGATATCATGTAGGCATAGAGTATATGTTAGTATGTTTGAATGTACTAAGTGTGTAGGATGCAATGCAACAAGAGATAGACATCATAATCAAAATGCATAATAAGAGACAATAGGCATAATATAACAACATGGCATGTATGATCAATGTATGAGTAAAACATGCTTATAATTCATTCAACTAATCTAGATCATAATACATAGGTGAGGGAAGAGACCTCAACCAACATAGAATAAGACCAAGCAAGCTACGACTTAGAATCCCGATGATTACCCCTCACCGGAAAGAGGTGGTCTACTTGCCAAGGTAAACCATACTTCAAATTTACAAGAATATGACCCATTTTGTATGAAGTAACCTTCCTTACGGGAACCTGACCCAATTTGAGAAAGGATTTAAGACCCCACTTCAACTTACAGGAACATGACCCAGTTTCGTGTGAAGCGACCCGCCTTATGGGAACATGGCCCAATTTTAGAAAGCATTTTAAGAGATGGTTCATTAGATAGATCCACTAGTATTGCAAGGGCATAACATTATCCTATGGTGTCACATAGTTTTTGGACTTAGGGACTCGTCTCTAGTCCATAGAATATATTAGATAATCATAGCTTTAATATCTTGCAACAACATAGAGGACACGGAACGAGTAGCTCATCACATCATTGACCTCAAATGGTGATCCTAACTTCAATCATAAGAATAGATCATCATCAACCTTACCCTTGCATTAACATCAACATTAAGGGGCTCACAACAGGTGAAATCTTTAAGAAAGGGCTCAAGCCCGACTTTACAACATCATCAATATTTCCATGAATTAGACACATCTTAAAATCATCATGAAGTCTTTCAACTCACAAGACATGCATTGGACCTCCAATTCCTCAAGAAAACATAATCAGATAATTTATCAAACACTTGGCGGATATGTAGTGCTAGTGTAAAACCATGTAATTCAAGAGTGAAAACATCCAAGTAAATCCCATGTAAAACCATTATTCAACACTTTGTAAAACCCCAAAGCAACATACATCAAGACCCCTCCTCAAATCCAACATTAGATCTAAGATTTAGAGCTCAAAACATGCTAAAGAACAATACTTTCATGAACACAAATCACTGTGTAGTAAATTTCTTAATATACAAAACCCACATGTAAAATCAACTTTAAATCATGCAATTTAAGTACAAAAGAGGATTGGGCACCATGGGTGAAAGGACCCAATGGTTGGAACCCACATACATTAGATTTGGAGAAGCTCTTGATGAAGATTGAAAATGGAGGATTGAAGCTTGAAGGAAATCCTTAGATCTAGATGAGGGTTTTGGAACTTGAATCTTGAGAGGAAAATTAGTCTAATTGTTTGAGTGAGTATTGGGGAATGTTTAGCATGATATGAGGGTGAAATAAGATTAAGTATAGGCATTTTCAAGTATGGGAACCCTTAGGCCCAAGACTTGAAAGTCTTGGGCCGAAGTAAAAAAAACAAGTCGAAAAAAACACTGCTTCGCGTCGCTTCACTAGAATTTGCATTTCTGCACATACGAGTTCTACAAAAACAGGCATAAATTCTTCATCCAAACTCGGAATTAGGTGAAACTAAATGTGTTGAATCTAATTCAAAGAGATATAATTTGGTAGATTGTGAGCCACCCAATTCATTATGTGCTAAGATATATGCCCCTTTAAAATTGACTCTCCTACATCACATTTTTGTGATTTTTGGATTTTAATAGGGTTGCTCTAAAATTTCGATTAAACCTATTTCCCACTCAAAATTCCCCACGAACAAGAATATGAAGTTACATTTTTGAAATAACGAATAGATTTTTAGATATATGGAAATTACGATTCCGGGCTCTTCTGATGCACATTTTCGGGCACTTTTTGGGTCATTTCAGTACTGGGACAATAGGTAAGGGTTAGTAATGTCACACTGTGGGATAGAACAAATCACATGATGAAATTCGCCTCGCGCCTAGCCAAAGGATTTGGTGAACTTAACTTACCGTTCTGCATGCTACACACTGGAAAGAATTCGATTATCTAGTAATATTGACTTTGGGAATCATAGGGAACACAATACCCTAGTCAATCTTCATACTGGTTTAATACTTGTCTTAGTTTAGAATTATTTTACATATTTGATCATAAAACACCCCCTTTTGGGGAGATAAGTTGGTTAATCATCCCAAATTGCAACTGAATTCTTCAAAGTCTACCGTATTCCCTATGAGTTCGACCCTAACCTTGGTTAGGTTATATATCTTGAAAACGACCGCCTTAGACTAGAAAAGGAGCTATATCTTAGGTGACATCAAGATTTTGGTGCTGTTACAAGGGAATACGGCTAGACTTGTCTAATTCATGTACTTTGGCAATTAATCCTGATTTCCCTCTTTTTACTTTTTTGTTGTTTTTGTTTTCTTATGCGGTACAGGTGTAGTGCATGCCCAATACATGAAGCAGAGGCATACCCTTGACTCTGTTTAACCTAGAGATCTACAGCAGACTAAGAAGGATGGCCAAAAATAATGCTAACAATGCGACAAATGTAGATTTCAACTGGGATGAGAAAGAGAATGCAAATAATAACTACACACCTCTTAAGGACATTGCTCCACAGCCACAGGAATTCAATGCCAAATCTTATCAGTGGAACAAATACCGGGCCAAATCCTATGCCTACAGAGGTTATTTGAGCTATTGTATTGCCACCACTACTGGTTGACACAATGTTTGTGGTTTTGAATGTATTACTTCAGATGGTACAGAACGGTGTGTTGGTCGCGGGCCGACCTTCAGAGGATCTGTATAGTCATTTACAAAATGTTGCACTTGTCTACAAGAGTGTAATGGGAACACAAAATCTGTCTATGGATATTATGGGACTTCATCGTTTTCCATTATGTCTGACAACAATGCAGTGTTATGGCTATCTGAGCTCATACAGAGTTTGATCACTAGTTTGGCTAAGTCGCAGAAGGCCTTTTCGGAGAGATACTTCCCGAGATCGAAGAAGCTCAAATTGATAGATCAAATCAACAACTTTAAGCAACTTCCTGGTGACTTGATCAGTACTACATTGGAGTGATTTACAAATTTCTTGAGGAGTATCCCGGACCATAAAATTGTTAATGATGCCTTGGTAGAGATATTCTACCGTGCCTTGTGTCATGACCCAAGCCTAGGGCCTAGACGTGGCCGGATAATGGGGAGCCTAAAGGAACCCCAAACAAGCCTCTTCACATATCATTACACATCCTTTGTTGTGGAAGCAATGTAAACAACACAAGAAACATAAACAAAGGGGAATTAGGAGTACCAGAGAGAGATTAAACTTAAGTAACATGAAAAAGTTTGGTAAACAAGGGTAAGGGACTATGGGAAAGCTTGCATAACATCATAATCAAGAGATGAAAGAGTCAAGTCTCATAACATAAATGCATATCTTGTCTAACAACACCTCTACTACATATAACTTAGCGGGGGCCAAGACAAGCAACCAGGCTCACCCTCATAGTCAAAATAGAACATAAAGAAGAATGTCTCCATTCATAATAAGAGTACATAGACTAAGGTCCCCGAAGTGGAGGACTCACCAACTAACTTGACTCATACTAAACTAGCCACATGGAGGAGGAGGATGATCAATTTGGGTTTCGATCCCTATGTGGTGATATCATGTAGGTAAGAGTATGTGTTAGTATGTTTGAGTGTACTAAGTATGTAGGATGAAATGCAACAATAGATAGGCATCATAATCAAAATGCATAACAATAGGCAATAGACATAATATAACAGTATAGCATGTGTGATCAATGATCAAGTAAAACATGCTTAAGTAACTCATACTCATATAGAATATCATATACGTAGAAGAGACAAAGCTAGATTTTCAAGGTACAGACCCCTTGGTGGTTGTATGGTACAAACCCCTCACATGCTTGATGATAATCACACCTTATCACCATGGTGGCGAAGTACAAACCCCTCATATGGTTGATGAGTAGAAACTCCCACCTTGGTTACTCGGGCTCTTATCCCCCCGGATTGGGTATGGTCTAATGCAACACTTTATATAGAGTATATTATATACATAATCTCATTTGATCATCATATAGTCATTCATATCATATCTCATGCTTTGGACCTTTAACTCCTGAAGAACCCACATCCGAACATTTTATCAAACACTTAGAGGGTGTGTAATGCTAATATAAAATCATGAAATATAAAGCTGAAATCATGCAAGAAAATCCATTTAAAATGTAAAACCATCAATCAACACCTTGCAATACCCTCAAGTAATATACATCAAAACCCCTAATCAAATCTTACAATAAGTCCAAGATTTATATCTCAAAACATAGCAAAACAGTCACAACTTTACATAGCTTTAACATAGTGTGCAATGAATTTCATAATAAGCAAAACCCATATGTAAATCAACTTTAAATCATGCAATTTGAGTAAAAGGAGGCTTAGGTATCATGGGTGAAAGGAACCTATGAAAGAAGCCCACATACCTTAGCTTAGAGATGAACTTAGTGAAGATTGGAGATGGATAGTTAAAGCTTGAAGAAGAACCTTGAAGGAAAACCTTAGCTCTGGGTGAGGGTTTGAGACTTGAATCTTGTGAGAAATATAACATTATGGGTTTGAGTGAGTATTGGGAAATGTCTTGGGTGATATGAGGGGGGAACTAATGCTAAACATAGGTGTTTTCACATGTGTGAAGGCTCAGGACAAAGACTTTAAAGTCTTGGAACGAAATTTGGAAACAGGCACCAAAAACAACAGGGGTGCGTCACGAGGGTAACACGGAAACAACACTAGAATTCGACACTTTAAAAATTAAAATTGTGATTTGTTCACTCTAAAATTTGGGTTAGACCCTTAACACCCTAATTTGGATTCCCTGAACACGAATATGAAGTTGGATTTTGATATTGTGCACAAATTTTGAGATATATGGAATTTAAAATTGTGGGCATTCCGAGGTATATTTCAGGCACTTTTTGGGGTCGTTTCACCCTGGAAAATAATAGTCAAGCCTTTGGTGATACCATTATGTTAGGCATGTTCTTAGATCACCCATTTATAAGTATCATCGGTAGGATGGAAACTATAGTCAAGAAAAATCATGCATGGGGGCAGAGAGACAAATCATCTACCAAAAGTTTGTGCATTATCAATATTGGTTCGATGCAAGCTAAAATAAATGAAGAGATAATGCAAGAGCTTACTTGAATCTGTACAGGAACGGAGGTGATGATGAAACAGAATCAGGAATGAGTTAATGTAGATATTGATCAGGCTCCGCGAGCACACATGTACGATGATCCATACAATGAGAAGGAAACTTGCTTCATTGTTGATCAGACAGGGGGTTTCTGGACCAAGATCTATGGGTGCAACGGGACTATTGGTGCCAAGGACAAGGAAATCAAGGTTGAAACAATAACCAAGATGGTTCTTTCAGAGACAACCGTGGAGGTTACTATTACATGAATTGAGGCCAAGAAAGAGATGTAGATTGGGGCTGCAGAGATGTCTACTGAAATGGTCCTTGTATGCCACAACATAACCACAATACCATATCTAGTAGTGCCAGAGTTGAGGAGATGTTTTACCGTCTATTGAAGAAAGCTGAGACATAAAATGAGATTCTAAGGGGGATGAAATCTGACATCTCCCCCATAAATCATAAAATTGAGTCTCATTCTGTTGCTATTAAATAGCTTGAACAAGAGATTGGTCAAGTGTCAACTCAACTCTACTAGTGTCAGAGAAGTACACTTTCTAGCAACACAGTTCAGAATCTAAAGAATGAAAGGCAGTGCATGGCGGTTACTAATTGTGGTGGCAATAGTACCATTCATCTTCCCATGCCAGTAGAAGATGATGATGCTAGAGAAGATGCAATCAAGGTCAAGGATATGGATAATAGAGTTGATCGTGTCAAGGATGGGGTGAGTGACGGTACGAAGGTGCCATAGAAGCTGAATCCCATTCCTAAGACTCCTTCTCCCTTCTCTTAGAGAATTAAACGAAGGGGGAGGAGGGAAATTTCAAACACTCTCTCTCCATGCTGAAACAACTCACCATCAACATCCATCTCATTGAGGCATTGGAGAGG
>JAPFFP010105016.1:0-19279 GCA_026153255.1 Solanum medicagineum
GATTAGAGGCGACACGGTTGAAAGAATACGCTAGGGTTTATAATTGTCCGCTTGCTGCCCGTATGTTGTTTTTCTATAGAATTGGGCTTCCAAAGTGTATCTATTGCCTGCTAATACTAGTTTTATCATCTACTATGTTGTATATAAGTATTTGAACAAAGGGAAGGTTATTTTGAGATAGTAACAAGGTCATACAATGAGGTATGTAAGGCTACTTAATTTCGTATTACTTGGCATGAAATCTAGATCCTTCCTTGGTACATAAAAGCACTTAACAACTCCGACATAACTATTAACTGTGTCTACACTCTTTCATATGTTCATAGGCTTCCATATATTGTCACTTTCAAATCTGCATACACACATAGATGACAAGTTACATGGGTTCTATTTGTCAAACAAAGTTCATGAGTTGTTCCACTTCATACGCATTTTGTTAATTGTGTAATATGCTCTTTTCATTGTCATATTGTCTTATATAATTATCTACATGTCACATGTTACATACACAGTCCTACAGTTCCAATATTGTGAGCACCAAAAGAGCTATCTCAAAGGTAATTGAAAGGTAAAGTATATTGTTTATTAATGGGTGGTAGCCCGAGGGATGGAAGAACCACCTAGCCAGGGACGATCCTATCACGGGTGGTAGCCCGAGGGGTTAAGGAAGAACCTAGGCCGGGACGATCCCGATACAGTTTACTACTGATCAGTTGGTCATTTGTAATACAGTTGTGCACAGATTATGCAGTAAAGGTAAAGTAATATAAAGAACATAAAGTATATAATCCCACAGTATAACTACAGGTGGTCTCTTATGGTACACAAGAGTAGAGTCTCACTTGAGTTGTTACTTCATATACAGTTTTTTCTACCTTACATATTCAATACATTATCTCGTACTGATGTCCCTTACGGGGGACCTGCATTTCATGCTGCAGGCACAGGTGCTAGTAGATAATAGGAGTACAGGACATTCAACTACTATTACCAAGCTCCAGGTTTCTTCGGGGCTTTATGTATGTCTAGAACTTACATGTTTGTATTGTACAGTTTGTTGAGGAGGGGCCTATCCCGACCCTTATTAGATGTCCTGTGTAAACTATGTAAAGCAAAGTGTAGTCATGTCTCGTAATTTAGACACCGTGGCCCCAACGGCCTAGTCATATGCATTTCCTTTTGGCTTGTTATCATTGTTTATTTTCTTAAAAACGTGGTCAAACATAGATGTACAGGAAGCGCATAGATACAGGTTGATTCTCCCGGGCCTTATCGGCAACGGGTGCCAGTCTGCCCTAACGGAACTTGGGGCGTGACAGAAGTGGTATCAGAGCGAGTCATCCTGGGGAGTCTAAAAAGTTGTATCTATATAGAATCTTCTTTATCGATGTGTTGTGCACCACATTTATAAGCAGGAGGAGCCATGTGGCATTTATAACCAAAATGGTCACAACCCAAGACTAGGGCCTAGACGTGACACGGCGAATGGGGAACTCGAAGGAACCCCAAACAAGCCTCTCAACTTATGATTGCACATCCTTGGTCACAGAAGAATGTAAAAGACATAAAACAAGCATAAGGGACAAAGGCGTTAAGGGATAGCTTGCCAAAATATCAACATCAAAGACAAGGAGTCATAGCTCATATCATAATTACACAACTTGTACAACAAACACCTCTAAATATATAGATCAAGCGGGGACCAAAACAAAGCAATCGGGCTCAACCTCATAGTCAAAACAAAAAATAAGAAAGTGTCTTAATACATAGATAATAGCAACATAGACTAATGTCACCGAAGTGGAGGACTCAGTAACTAGCTTTAAGTAGAACCGCTCTAGCCACGGGGAGGAGGAGGATGATCAACTTGAGCATCGGTCCCTACATGGTGATATCATGTAGGAAAGAGTACATTAGTACGTTTGAATGTACTAAGTATGTGGGATGCAATGCAACAAGAGATAGGCAATGTAATCAAAATGCATAATCATAACAAGAGATGGTATATTAGCAACATAGCATGCATGAACAATGCTTGTAGTAAAAAATAACTCAAACTCATATAAGATATCATATCTGTAGAAGAAACCAAGGTAGAGTCACAACTATGGTTGGGAGATACCATTCACACCTAGGTACCCTGGAGGCAAAGTACAACACTCCTCACATGGTTGATGCTATTGACACCTGAAAACCCTGGTGGCAAGGTACTACACCCCTCACATGGTTAATGTCATTCACACCTGGACACCCTGGTGGCGAGGTACTATACCCCTCACATGGTTGATGCTATTCACACCTGGACACCTTGGTGGCAAGGTGCATGCCCGTCACATGGTTATCTGGTCTCTTATACCCCCCGGATTGGGCATGGTCTAATGAAACACATTCAATATAACATATATATATCATGTACATAAGCTCATTTCTTCATCATAACATCATTCATATCATATATCATTCTTTGAATCTTCAATTCCACAAAAAACCATAACCGAACATATTATCAAACACCTTGGGGGTGTGAAATAAGGGTAAGAGACCGTGCAATTTAGAGATAAAATCATGCAAGAAAATTGGTTATAAAACTATCAATCAACATCTTGCAACACTCCCAAGACATTCACATCAAAACCCCTCGTCAAATCCAACATTAGATCCAAGATCGACAACTAAAAACATGCTAAAACAATCATATTTTCATGAACTAAAATCACCGTGCAGCAAATTTCTCAATATAGATCCACATGAAAAATCAACTTTCAATCATGCAATAATAGTAAAAAGGAGGCTTAGGCACCATAAGAGGAAGGACCCAATGGTTTAACACCATATACCTTGACTTTGGAGTACCCTTGAAGAAGATTAGAAATGGAATCTTGAAGTTTGAGTGAGATCCTTGATGAAATCCTTAAGATTTGTCCTGAGGTAGGGACTTGAATTTAGGATCAAATATTTGGCTAAGTGTCTTGGTGAGTATTAGGAAATGTTTAGGGTGATATGAGGGTGAAATAAGACTAAGTATAGGTAAAAACACGTTTGGAAAAACTTAGGCAGAACACTTAGAAAAAATCAGGACGGATTAAAGAAGATAGTGCATGAAATACACCTCTCCGCGTCGCGGAGAGGACGTAGAGGCTCACTATAAATTGCACCAAGTGCAAGTTTCGATTCCTCTTCTTTAAATGCGAGGTTAGACCCTTGTCACCCTAATTTGGACCCCTTGAACAAGAATATGAAGTCAGATTTTTGAAATAATAATGGACTTTTAGATATACAGAAAACAAGATTCCGGGCACTTTTGAGGCACTTTTTGGGTCGTTTCAATATCTCCCCCTTGGGAGCATTCGTTCGCGATTGTAGAAGAGACGTACAAGACAAGAATAATCATGGACAAATCAACCCCAACATGGATGCAACATTACATTTACACATCACTTTAAAAATCTCAACATAGGTGTAAAATCATCATAATTTGCCAACTTAAACTTGAATGCACATGAACGATATAGGGGCTGACATATAAGACTTGATATCACATAGGGGACTTAGAATTAGTACCTTAGGATTGAGTGGAGTGGAAAAGTTAAGGACACCGCATTTGCATATCCACTTTGGCTTCCCAAGTAACAGTTTCGACTTGTTGGTTCCTCTAAAGGACCTTAACGGATGCCACCTCCTTGTTCCTCAATCTCTTTACTTATCTATCGAATATTTGAACCGGAACCTCCTCATAAGTAAAGTTTTCATCAACAACACTCACAACATCAAGATGCAAAATGGCATTAGGGTCACTAACACACTTTCTCAACGTAGAAAAATGGAATACCGGATGAATCAAATTCATTTCACTAGTCAACTTCAACTCATAAGCTACCTTGCCAACCTTCTTTATCACCTCATAAAGACCAACATACCTTGGACTCAATTTTCCCTTTTACTAAAACGGACTACACCTTTCATTGGAGAAACTTTCAAATAGGCCCAATCACCCACTTTGAATTCAAGGTCTCTTCTTCTCACATCGCCATAGGATTTTTGATGACTTTGGGCTGTCCTCAACCTTTCCCTAATCATCTCTCAAGAGCATCCTTAACTAGATCTGGTCCCAACAACACCACCTTTCCAACCTCAAACCAACCCACCGGTGATCTACAACGTCTCCCATAAAGAGCCTCAAAAGGAGTCATACCAATGCTATAGTGATAGCTACTGTTGTAGGCAAACTTTATCAATGAAAGATGGTCATCCCAACTACCTATAAACTCTAAGACATAAGACCTATGCATATCCTCAAGTTTTTGAATTGTCCTTTCGGCTTGACCATCCGTTTGAGGGTGGAAGGCCATACTAAGGTGAACTTTGGTACCAAGACCCCTTTGAAAAGACCTCCAAAAATGTGAAGTAAATTGTGCACCGTGATCCGATATGATGGATAAAGAAATCCTATGTAACCTCACTAACTCATGGATATACAACCTTGCATACTCTTCAGCCCCATATGTAGTCTTAACCGGTAGAAAGTGAGCCGATTTCTTCATCCTTTCAACCACCACCCATATAGAATCAAAGCATTTCCTAGTCTTGGGAAACCCAACCACAACATCCATATTAATTACCTCCCACTTCCAAGTAGGAATCTCTATGTCCTCAGTTAGGCCACTCGGCCTTTGATGTTCGGCTTTGACTTGTTGACAACTATGGCAACCAGAAAAAAATTTAGCAATGCCCCTCTTTATGCCTCCCCACCAATACACCTCCCTCAAGTCTCTATACATTTTGGTGGAATCGAGGTGAATAGAGTAAGAAGAATTATGGGCCTCATCAAGAATACTCTCCCTCAAACCATCAACACATGGCACACAAACCCTACCTTCGTATCTAAGGGCCCCATCTCCCTCTTGGGAGAAAACCTCTATTTTTCCCTCTTTCACCAAGGCCTTCAATTCAAGCAAGGAGGAGTCTAGATCTTGTTTTGCTATCACCTCATCAACCAAAGAAGATTTAGAACCATCAACATCAGCAACACCATGACCCACATCTTCCAACCTCACCCCCAATCTAGCCAATCGATGCACCTCCCTAGCCATCTCCCTATCACCACCATCCACATGAGCTAGGCTACCAATAGACACCCGACTCAAAGCATCCGCCACAACATTTACCTTAACTGAATGGTAATGTACACTCACATCATTGTCTTTAAGAAGTTATAGCCACCTTCTTTGTCTCAAGTTGAGGTCCTTTTGTGTGAAGACATATTGGAGGATCTTATGATCGGTGAAGACATCGACATGCACCCCATACAAATAATGACGCCAAATCTTTAATGCAAACACCATGATGGCCAATTCGAGATCATGGGTAAGGTAGTTCTTTTCATGCACTTTGAGTTGCCTAGAAGCATAGGCTATGACCTTACCATTTAGCATTAGCATACAACCCAAATCAAATCTAGATGCATCCCAATACACAATGAAACCCTCAAGCCCATCCGGTAGTGACAATATAAGAGCGGACACAAGTCTATCTTTCATTGTTTGGAAGTTTTTCTCACATTCATCGGTCTACACAAACTTCACATTCTTTTGAGTCAATTTTGTCATAGGGGAAGCATTGGAGGAGAACTCATCCACAAACCTTCTATAGTAACCCGCAAGGGCCAAGAAACTCCTAATACCCAACGGGGTCAACGGTCTAGGCCAATTTTTAATCACATCGGTCTTCTTAGGATCCACCTTAATAGTATCCCCCACACCACATGACCTAACAATGCAACCTCCTTTAACCATAACTCACACTTGGCATTCTTAGCATACAATCTCTCCTCCCTCAATCTTTGTAACACAACTCTCATATGGCCCATATGCTCCTCCCTACTATGTGAATAGATCAAAATATTATTAACGAAGACCACAACAAAGGAATCAAGGTAGGGTTTGAAGATCTTATTCATTAGGTCCGTGAAGATGGCTATTTCATTAGTTAACCCAAAGGACATCACCACAAATTCATAGTGCCCATATCTATTCCAGAAGGGCATCTTGGGAATGTCACACTGCCTCACCATCAGTTGATGGTACCCAGAACAAAGATCAATATTAGAAAACAAGCTAGCCCCTTGCAATTGGTCAAATAAGTCATCAATCCTTGGGAGAGGATATCTATTCTTTATAGTAACCCTATTGAGTTGCTGGTAATCAATGCACATTCTAAATGACCCATATTTCTTCTTTACAAACAACATCGGTGAACCCTAAGGGGATTGACTAGGTCTAATAAATCCTTTTTCCAAGAAATCTTTCAGTTGCTCATTTTAACTCCTTCAATTCCGCTGGGGCCATATGATAAGGGTAAATGGAGATAAGTTGAGTGTCGGGAAAGAGGTCTATGCCAAAATCTATCTCCCTTTTGAGAGCGATACTGGGAAGGTCATTTGGGAAGACAATAAGAAACTTATTTACAACCAGAACCGACTTCATGGAAGGGACTTTGGACTCTACATCCTTAACTCTCACAAGATGATGCAAACACCCCTTGGAAATAAACCTATAGGCGTTAATGCATGAGATGAACCTACCCCTCACTACCATATCATGATTTTCCCACTCAAGGATGGGTTTATTTCAGATTAAAACTTGACCCTACAGGTTCTACAATCAATAGAAGCATACTAGGCATGTAACCAATCCATCCCTAGAATAACATCAAAGTCAACCAGATCTAATTCAACAAGATCACAAGGCAACAGCTTATTCAAAATTCAAATATAGGAAAACTCCTATAAATTCTAATAACAACAGAGGCACCAATTGGAGTAGACACTTCATATAACTCATGCAACAACTCGGGGATAACATGTAACTTTCTAGCAACAAAGGGGCTAACAAAGGAAAGTGTGGCACCCAGATCAATCAAAGTATGTACATCAAGATCAAAGATTTTCAACATACCTATAACAGCATCGGGGACCTCACCAACCCCTTAACTCTTATCTAGATCATAAATCCGGTTGTGCCTTAAGACACCACCTTGAGGACTACCTCTACCCAACAGAACTGCATTTGCACCCCGGACCTTGCCACAGTTTCTTGGACAATCCATCCTCTTGTGACCAAGCTCTCCACATTCAAAACATGCATTAAAACCCCTCAAACATGGGCCTTTGTGATTCTTTTCATATCTAGGACACACATCATTAGGAGCCATTGTAGCCACACTATGAGGCCTAGGGAAGTCATTTGCAAACCCCCTATTAGTAGCATGAGAAGGCCCTTGGATTTGATGATGTCTAGCACCCTTTTGCAACCTACCTTCCTAACGGGCCCTCTTTACCTCATGACACTTCATCTTTCTCAACTTTTCTTCCTCTATTTGCTCGGCATAAGTCATCAACTGAGACAAGTCCATATCACCAATTAGCAAGGCGGACCAGCATTCTTCACTCATCAAGTCGGAGACCCCCATCACAAACTTGTTCATCCTTAATCTAGGATCGACCACCAAGTGAGGAGCATACTTTGAAAGTTGGTTAAATTTGAGGGCATACTCCCTCACACTCATAGCACCTTTCATCAGGTTCATAAACTCCACCAACTTTGCTTCCCTAAGCTAAAGAGGGAAAAACCAATTAAGGAAGGCCAATTTGAACTCCTCCCAAAGCACAACATTACCAACCTCCTTCTCACCTTTCCATTGCTCATATAAATTTGGGCTACCCCTTTGAGTTGGTACGTCGCCAACTCCGTCTTGTCATTTGGCCCAACACCCATGATATTCATGATTTTGTAGACCTCATTAATGAAGTCTTGTGGGTCTTCATCCACCTTTGACCCATGGAAAACCAGAGGATTCATCCTTATAAAGTCTCTTACCTTAGCTCCCAGGGTATTAGCATGAGGGGCTTGGGCCTCTTTGTTGGACTTGGTTGGCCACCACTTGGGCAAGCATAGTAAGAGCGTCCAGGTGCTCACCATTGGTAGGTTGCTCCTCAGGAGTTTGGGCACATCTTCTTCTAGTGTTTGGCATGATCTAGCATAGCAAAATAACAATCATTAGGGGGAAAACTCACTACAACTCTATAGCACGACATAGAACATGAATAAGGGAAACATTCCCTAAAATGCCTCATAGCCTCCTATTCATAGTCATCGTGCGCTTCACAACCAAGAATAGGACTCTAATTGATGCGATGTGTTGGACACTAAGGATCTATCAACCTAGTGCTCTGATACCAAGTTTGTCACGACCCAAGCCGCCTAGACGTGACACAGCAAATGGTGAACCCGAAGGAACCCCAAACAAGCTTCTCAGCTTATCATTGCACATTCTTGGTCATGAAAGGATGTAAAAGACATAAAACAAGCATAAGGGGAAAAGAGGCTAAGAGTTAGCTTGCGAACATATCAACATCAAAGATAAGGAGTCATAGCTCATATCATAATTACAAAACTTTTCCAACAAACACCTCCAAGACAAAGCAACTAGGCACACCCTCATAGTCAAAATAGAACATAAGAAAGTGTCTCAATACATAGATAATAGCAATATCGACTAAGGTCCCCGAAGTGGAGGACTCACCAACTAGCTTTAAGTAGAACCAATCTAGCCACGGGGAGGAGGAGCATGATCAACTTGAGCACCTGTCCCCACATGGTGATATCATGTAGGCAAGAGTATGAGTTAGTATGTTTGAATGTACTAAGTATGTAGATGCAATACAACAAAAGATAGGCAATGTAATCAAAATGCATAATCATAACAGAGATAGTATATTAGAAACATGGCATGCATGAACAATGCTTGTAGTAACACATGCTTAAATAACTCACACTCATATAAGATATCATATATGTAGAAGAGAACAAGCTAGAATCACAACTATGGTTGGGAGATGCCATTCACACCTGGACACCCTGGTGGCAAGGTACAAGACCCCTCACATGGTTGATGCCATTCACACATGGACACCCTGGTGGCAAGATACATACCCCTCACATGGTTATCCGGGCTCATATAACCCCCGAAACGGGCATGGTCTAATGCAACACATTATATAGAACATATATATATATACATATATATATATATATATATCATGTAAATAAGCTCATTTCTTCATGAGAACATCATTCATATCATATCTCATGCTTTGGACCTTCAATTTCTCAAGAAACCATAATCGAACATTTTATCAAACACCTTGGGGGTGTGAAATGGGGTAAAAGACCATGCAATTTAGAGATGAAATCATTCAAGAAAATCTATTATAAAATCATCAATCAACACCTTACAACACCCCCAAGACATTCACATCAGAACCCCTCATCAAATCCAATATTATATCCAAGATCTAGAGCTTAAAACATGCTAAAACAACTATACTTTCATGAACTAAAATCACTGTGCAGTAAATTTCTCAATATACAAGACCCACATGAAAAATCAACTTTAAATCATGCAATAATAGTAAAAAAGAGGCTTAGGCACCATGGGTGGAAGGACCCAATGGTTCAACACCACATACCTTGACATAAGATAACCCTTGAAGAAGATTGGAAATGGAGTCTTGAAGTTTGAGTGAGATTCTTGAGGAAATCCTTAAGATTGGTCTTGAGTTTAGGATTTGAATTTAGGAGCAAATATTTGGCTAAGTATCTTGGTGAGTATTGGCGAATGTTAAGGGTGATATGAGGGTGAAATAAGGTAGTGTATAGGTAAAAACACATTTGGGAAAACTTAGGCCTAACACTTAGAAAAATTAGGCAGACTAAACAAGACAATGCACAAAATACACCTCTCCTCATCGCGGAGAGGACGCGGAGGCTCACTGGAGATTGCACCAAGTCATGCATTCTAAACAACTCATGAATGTACAATTTGGGATAATCTTCAGCAGCATAAGTAGTTTTGACCAGTAAGAAGTGAGTCAACTTTGTCATTCTATCAACCGCAACCTAATTAGAATCAATATTATTTCTAGTCTTAGGCAACCCAACCACAAAATCCATGTTGGTTTTCACGCATTTCTAAGTAGGAATCTCTATATCTTGGGCTAGGTCACCCGGCCTTTGATGTTTGGCTTTAACTTGTTGGCAATTGTGATATGCGGATATGAACATGGCAATATGTCTTTTCATACCACCCCACCGATATCCTTCCCTCACATCTCCATACATCTTTGTAGTGCCGAGGTGAATACAATACGAAGAATTATGAACCTCCTTAAAGATCAATTCTTTCAAATCATGGCACACACAATCTACCTTGGTACGTAAGGGCACCATCTCCCCCTTGGGAGAAAACCTCCACTTTACCATCTCTCACAAAGGCCTTCAACTCTAACACGACGGGGTCAAGATCTTGTTTTACCTTTACCTCCTCAATCAAGGAAGATTTGGGACCATCATGAACCACTATACCAACATTGTCAACCTCATCCAACCTAACCCCCAATCTAGCCAACCGATGATCATCTCTAGCCACCTCTTTGCCACTATCCTTAACATGAGCTAGACTACCCATAGATACCCTACTTAGAGCATCGGCCACAACATTAGCTCTTTCGAGGTGATAATGCACACCCATATCATAATATTTAAGAAGCTCTAACCACCTTCTTTATCTCAAGTTACGATCTTTTTTGGTGAACACATATTTGAGACTCTAATGATCAGTAAACACGTCAACATGAACCCATACAAGTAATGACGACAAATTTTCAAACCAAATACCATGGCCGCAAATTCAAGATCTTCTCATGTACCTTAAGTTATCTAGAGGCATACGCTATCACCTTGCCATTTTTCTTCAAAAACACACCCTAAACCGATTCTTTAGGCATCACAATATACAACAAACCCTTCCAACGCTTCCGGTGGAGACAAGATAGGAGCAGAGACAAGCTCATCTTTCAGAGCTTGGAAATACTTTTCACAGTTATCTGTCCACACAAATTTTGCCTTTTTTTGGGTCATCTTAGGAGAAGCAATAGAAGAGAAACCAATTTACAAACCTCCGATAATAACCCGCCAAACCCAAGAAACTTCTAATATCCAATGGATTTAAAGGTCTAGGCCAATTTCTAATCATCTCCATCTTCTGAGGATCCACCTTAATACTATCACCTGACACCACATGTCCCAAAAATGTAACCTCTTTCAACCAAAGCTCACTTTTCTCATATTTTGCATACAATCTCTCCTCCCTAAAGATTTGCAATACCACCCTCAAGTGATCCACATGTTCCTCCTCACTATGTGAATAGATCAAGATATCATCAATAAAAACCACCACAAATAATTCTAGGTAGGGTTTAAAGACCCTAATCAGAAGATCTATGAATATAGTCGGTGCATTAGTCAACCCAAAGGACATAACCACTAACTCAAAGTTCCCATACCTAGTTCGGAAAGCCATCTTAGGAATGTCACACTCCCTCACTTTCACTTGGTGATGCTCGGACCGAAGATCAATCTTAGGGAAATGACTAGCCCCTTAAAGTTAATCAAAAAGGTCATCGATCCTTGGTAAAACATACTTGTTCATTTATGGTGACCTTATTAAGTTGCCGGTAATCAATGTACGTTCTAAGAGAACCATCGTTTTGCTTCACAAACAACACCTGTGCATTCCAAGGTGACTTACTAGGCTTTATAAAACCCTTCTCCAAAAAATCCCTCAATTGCTCCTTGTCACGACCTAAGCCTAGGGCGTAAACGTGACAAGGTGAATGGGGAACCCAAAGGGACCCCAAATAAACCTCTTAACATATCGTTACACATCTTTGGTCGCGGAATCAATTAAACAACAATAATAGGATAGCTCAAAACATACAAGAGCCAAGAGAGTCAAAGCTCATAACATCATTACATAACTTGTCCAAGAACACCTCTAAACTTAGAATAGAGCGGGGGCCAAAACACTTTCCAGGCTCACCCTCACAATTGTCAAATATCAACATAAAGAAGTTTTAGAAATAACAAGAGAAAGTAGATAGTGTCCTCGAACTTGTGGACTCACCAAGCTTATCTTCAAGATTTCAAACTAGCCACGTGGAGGAGGATAGTAAAATAGAGCTTCGGTACCTACATGGTAACATCATGTAGGCATAGAGTATGCATTAATACGTCTGAATGTACTAAGTATGTAGCATGCAATGCAACAAAGGATAGGCAACATGATCAAAAATGCAAAATTATAAGCACATGATAAGTAAGATATCAATATGGCATGCATGAACGATGCTTGAGGTAAAACATGCTCGAAAATAGTCGTTCTTACATAGCTTGTTCAACACAATAAATTGACATGATTAGATCATCCAATTACTTTATACTAGAGGGTGAATGGTATAGCATATGTCATAACCCCTTCTAGTAAGTAATGGTTGGTACATGAGGGTAAAGGGATGTCATACATCATAACCCCTACATGTACCACATAGTTCATAACCCCTTCATGGGAGAATAAGATAACAAGTAGCATTGATTCATACATGAGGGTGAGACACACAACATAGTTCATAACCCTTTCATATAGGAATTGACCTTGTACTAGAGGGTGAGGCATACCACATAGTTCATAACCCCATATAGTAGGCTTAACATAAACCTTCACATAAGAATTCAACAATTCATAAACAAGCAAGACTCGTAAAACCATAGATAATTTCATGATTTCAAAACATACTTTGTAGCCCACGAACATCATGAAGTCACTTGACTTGTCAACCATGCAATAGATCATGAATAACTCAAGAATCCTAAACAAGACAATTTATCAAACACTTGGCGGGTGCGTAATGTTAGTTCAAAATAATGCAACTCAATAGTGAAGACATATGAGAAAAGTTGTTGTAAATCAACCCACCATCACTAGGTAATACCCTCTTGCAAGATATATCAAAACCCCTAATCAATTCACACAATAGATCATAGCTCCACAACTCAACACATGTATAGTTGAAACAACATTTCATAAACCCCAATATGGTTTATACTCAAAATTTTATAAACCATCTTGAAAACATGCAATTTATGTAAAAGAAAAAAGGGTTGGGCACCATGGGTGAAAGGACCCAATGGTTGAAACCCACATACCTTAATCTTGGAGTTAAGAAGAAGGACTTGAGGAGGACTTGGGGCTTGACTTGGTTTCGTAAAACTCCAACAAAACTTCTTGAAAGTCTTGAGAATGCATGGAGATTGATGAAGATTAGAGAGAAATTTGAGAGTTTTTGGTAAGATATTAGGGATAAAAACAGCTAAAGAATGAAGAATTTTCGCATATATAGGTATTGGGTTCTTACCCAATTGGCCTGGAGTAAAAAAACAATTTGGAAATTTTTGAACTAGTCCTCGCTAGGTCCGCATCACGGGCTGGTCACGGATAACTAATGTTTTTGTGAAGTTTCACCGAAATATTATTTTCTTGGCACGAATAAATTATACCTTGTAAGTAATCATTACCCCACGCAATTTTGCCTTTTGAACAAGAATATGAAGTCGAATTTGTGAAATTCTGCATAGATTATGAGATATTGAACGAAATATGCATCATAGGGTCTTTCTGAGATACGAAGAGGGGTGTTTAAATGTCCCCGATTTTGAGACACAAGAAAAATTACGATTATTGGGCATTCCTAAGAAAATGTGGGGCGTTACACTCTTTCAACTCCTTCAACAGCGCTGGGGCCATACGACAAGGGGGAATAAAAATAGGTTGAGTATCGAGAAAAAGGTCTATACCAAAGTCTATTTTCCATTTGGGAGGAACACCAGGAAGCACATCAGGAAAGACATCAAGGAACTCATTAATCACCGGAACCGACTCTATAGGAAGGATTTTGGACTCAACATCCCTAACCCTCACAAGTTGATAGAGACAACCCTTAGAAATCAACTTTTGCGCTTTAAGACAAGAACTGAATCTACCGTTGATCACCACATCACAACTTTCCCACTCAAGGACGGGCTCATTAGGGAATTGGAATGTGACCCTACGAGCTCTACAATCAATAGAAGTATAATATGCATGCAACCAATCCATCGCAAGAATGACATCAAAATCTACCATATATATATAAATCAACAAAATCACAAGGCAAGATTTTATGAAATATGAACTCGGGACAATTTCTATAGACCTTCAAGCAACAATAGACTCACACAATAATTTGAGGCTAACATGAAGCTTTTTTACAACAAAAAGAGTAACAAAAGAAAGAGTGGCACCTGGGTCTATCAAAGCATACACATCAAAATCAAAAACCTTTGACATATCGGTGACGACATCGGGCATCTCATCTACCCCTTATCTCCCTTGAAGATCATAGAACCTATTTTTCCTTGGGGAACCCCTTTGTTGGCCTTCTCTCCCCTTTGGACCAGCATTTGCGTATTCGCCTTGTGGACAACCATGTCCACCCTTATTTTGATTATGAGGACAATCAATCACCTTATGACCCATTTCACCATAACCATAGCATGCACTAGCGTTCTTCAAACATGGGCCATTATGGCCTCTACCACATCTTAGGCACATAGGGTTAGGCACCACACCACCACCACCTTGGACCCTTGGGTTGTCATTAGCAAATCTTCTATTAGGAGCAAATGGAAGAGCCTTGGCCTTGGAAATTGGGGCCTTAAGGAAATCGGCCACATGTGGGATTTTTGAATCCACCTTCTTAACGAGCCCTCTTGGCCTTACCACTTCTTATATGTCTCAACTTTTCCCCCTCTAGTTGTTCAGCATATGTCATGAGGCGGGAAAAATCCATATCACCTATCAACATGGCCATACGACACTCCTCATTCACTAAGTTGGACACACTCGACACAAATATGTTCATCCTATACCTCCACTAGGCAACCAATAGAGGGGCATACTTAGAGAGTTCATTGAACTTGAGGGCATACTCCCTTATACTCAGACACCCTTGCTTTAAATTCATAAATTCCATCATTTCACCTCCCTAAGCTCAATAGGAAAGAATCGGTTGAGAAATGCCGCTTTGAGTTCTCCCCAAAGGATAACGTCACCATTCCCCTTCTCCATCTTCCATTGAGTGAACCAAATTTGAGCCACCCGTTTAAATTGCTAGGTTGCCACTCTACCTTTTCCTCCAAGTCAACCCCCATAATGGACAACACCTTATACACCTCATCAATAAATTCTTGTGGATCCTCATCCACCTTGGACCCATGGATCTCTAATGGGTTCATTCTAGTAAAATCCCTCATCCTTGAGGCCGAAGTATGATCATGAAGGGCTCGGGCCCCTTTGTTGATTTGATTAGTCATGGCATGGCCCAAATATGGTAATAGTATCCCGAAACTCATCATGGGCCATTCCCCCATCTTGAGGAGCTTGAGGAGCGGGAGGGGTCGGTTGATCCTCGGGAGTACAGGCTCTTCTTCCTCTTGGAATCGGTATGATCTAGAATAACAAAGAACATTAGTTAGAGGAATAATCCTTACCTTATTCCTAAAGCATGACATAGATCATGAAGAGGGGAAACATTTACTAAAATGCCTCATAGCCTCTTACTCATAGTAGTGGTGCACTTAACAACTATGAATAAGACTCTAATCGATGTGTTGTGTTAGATTCCGACGACCACTAACTAACTAGTTTTCTGATACCAAGTTCATCACCACCCAAGACTAGGGCATAAATGTGACATGGTGAATGGGGGACTCGAAGGAACCCCAAATAAGCCTCTTAGTATATCAATCACACATCCTTGGTCGCGGAAGTAAAACATAAACAACAAGAGACATAAGATGGGAAACAGAACTAAGGGAAGTCTTGGATAATCATAAAACATTCATGAGTTAAGATCATAGCATAATTACATCAATTGTTCCAACAACACCTCGTGCATAGATTGGGCAGCCAAGATGTTTTTCGAGCTCGTACTCATAGTATCAAATATTCAACATAAAGAGTTAATGAAAGCAAGAGTAGCATAGCTAATGTCCTCGAACTTGAGGACTCACCAAAAGCTTATCTTCAAGATGCCAAAACTAGCCACGTGGAGGATGATCATGAGGAGCTCCGATTCCTACATGGCAGCATCATGTAGGGATAGAGTATGTGTTAATACGTTTGGATATACGAAGTATATAGGATGCGATGCAACAAGACATAGGCAACATAGTCAAAATGCATAATCATAAGTAATGGATAAGTATAACAACAATATGGCATGCATGACCAATGCTTGAAGTAAAACATGCGAGACCACATCCACAAAGCCCAATCAAGCTTGACTTGAACTCCAAGGCATGCCACCCCCGTGAAAGGTGATCAAGGTACATACCCCTCAAAAAAGTAGATGGGCATGTCACCTCCCATCATAGAGGTCAAGGTATAAACCCCTAAACAAGAAAGATAGGCACGTCACACTCCATCATAGTGATTGAGACATGTACCCCCTCAACAAGGTATGGTCAACTTGCAACACTATAGATACTTTTTATGAATTCAACACATATATACGTCCCCTCAATCATCATAGAGCCATTTGACTTATATACTATGTAATAGACCATTATTAACTCAAGAATTCATGACAAGACATTTTATCGAACACTTGGCGAGTATGTAATGCTAGTTCAAAATCATGCAATTCTAGAGTGAAATCATGTGAGAAAACTCAATGTAAATCAACCCACCAACACATAGTAAAACCTCATGCAAGATAGCTTGAAATCCCTCATCAAATCTCATAATAGATTATAGTTTCATAGCTCAAAACTTGCATAGTCACTATAGACAAACTATCTCGTAGTATAAGCTTGAAATAGGTAAACATGTGTTTCAAATCATCATTTCATAAGACTATAACATAAATTTGTAATCATAGTTCATAATAAGTAATACCCATAAAAATGGAACTTGAAAACCTGTCATTTCTATAAATAGGAAGGTTGGACACCTTGGTGAAAAGACCCAATGGTTGAAACCCACATACCTCAAGTTTGGGGATTTTCTTGATGAAGATTTGGAGAGAACTTGAAGCTTGAATGATGTTCTTGAGATCAGAAATTAAGCTTTGGACCCTTGAACTTGGAGGAAATATTCGGTTAAGAGTTAGAGAGGGTTTTGAGAGAGTGTGAAACGACCCCAAAAAGTGCCCGAAAATATGCCTCGGAAGTGCCTGGAATCGTAATTTGAATATATCAAAATATCCATGTGTGATACAAAAAATCCAACTTTATATTCTTGTTGAGGGGGTCATTTTGAGTTGAAAATGGGTCAAACCACAATTTTTGAGCAGCCATATCAAAATTTGAAATTTTCAAAATGCGATTTCCATAGAACTTTTTGCGCCACTGGTGCAACTCTGTTAAATTTGGTCCAGTTTTGACTTTGGTCCAAGACTTTTAAGTCTTGGGCGTATGTGTTCCCAAACGTGCAAATACCTATACTTAGCCATTTTCACCCTCATATCATTCTAAACATTCCCCAATATTCGTTCAAACACTTAGCCAAATATTTTACTCCCAAACTCAAGACTCAAAGCTCTTTCCGGATATTAAGAATTGCACTCAAGCTTCAAGTCTTCACCTCCAAGATTCGTCAAGTTCATCTCCTAAGCTAGGGTATGTGGGTTTCTTTCATGGGTTCCTTTCACCCATGATGCCCAAGCTTTCTTTTCTTAAAAATTGCATGATTTAAAGTGGATTTACTCATGGGTCTTACTTATAATGAAAATCACAACACACTATATTGGGGTTTAAGAAATTATGATTATTTTACCATGTTTTGGGCTATGAATCTAAGATCTATTGTAAGATTTGATCAAGTTTTTTTATGTATATTGCTTAAGGGTGTTACAAAGTATCTAGTAAAGGTTTTACATTGAATTTCCTAGCATGATTTCACTCTTGAATTGCATGATTGTACACTAGCACTACAACCCTCTAAGTGTTTGGTAAAATGTCCGGTTATGGTTTATTGAGGAGTTGAGGGCCCAATGCTTGTCTTATGAGTTGAATGACTATATGATAATAAAATAATGATATAATGATGATGAAATTATTATGGAATATATCTATGTAAGTAATTGTTGTATGATGAGGAAATGAGGATAGAATGATAATGAAGTGATGAGGAAATGTATGTATGTATATGATGGCTAGATGATGATGAGAGGGATAAATGGATAAATGATATTCTTCTATATAGTGTTGGCTTGTGACCATGCCCTACTTGGGGGTTGTGCATCGGGTAACCGTGTCAAGGGGTTCATACCTAGATAACCTATTGGAGGGTTTGTACTCTGATCACCACAGGTGGTAGGGTGCGACTATCTATCAACCTCGTTAGGTGTTTGTACTCATCAACCTATCGGGGGGTTTGTACTCGATCACCACGGGTGATAGGGTGCGACTATCCATCAACCATGTTGGGGGTTTGTACCCATCAAGCCATTGGAGGGTTTGTACCTCAACAACCTCATGAAGACCTCATGCGCCTCTCCAAGCAGATGATAGTCCTTGGATTTCACTAAGAAATGGTCACTCCCTACTAAACATATGGTATGTTCTATTAAAGTATGATTTAACTCAAGCATCTTCCATTCATATAATATTGCCATATGCCCATCTATTATCTAATTAAGCATTTTGATTACGATGCCTATCTTTCTGCTTATGGGTTTTGAGCTGAGGGTTTTAGGAAATAGCCTCTCTACTTCTATGAGGTAGCGGTAACGTCTGGGTACAATTTACCCTCCCCAGACCCCACTTGTGGGATATTACTAGGTATGTTGTTGTTGTTGTTGTTGTTGATTATGATGCCTATCTATTGTTGCATTGCATCCTACATACTTAGTACATTTAAATATACTAACGCATCTATGCGTACGTGATGTCACCATGTAGGAAACAGAGTCCCACTTGAGCATCCTCCTCCACGTGGCAAGTACGACTTCGCTCAAGCTTATTAGTGAGTCATCCACTCTGGGGATGTTACTTGTGATCTTTTGTTATGTATTAAGACTTTCTCTCATGACTTATGTTTTGACTATGAGGGTGAGCCCGGTTGTTTTGTCTTGGGCCCCACTCTTATCTTATAGTAGATGTGTTGTTGGACATGTTATGTATCTATGTTATGAGCTTTGACTCCTTTTGACTCTTGATGTTGATGTTAGGAAGCTGTCCCTTAACGCCGTCTATTTCGATTTACTACTACTTGTTGTATTTTATTGCTTTCGCGATCAAGGATGTGTAATGATATGCTTTGGGGCATATTGGTGTCCCTTTGG
>JAPFFP010105055.1:0-19277 GCA_026153255.1 Solanum medicagineum
AAATTTTAAGGTACACTCTCCAACTACACTTAACTCATATAATTATGCACCGCAACTTACTTATGTTAATTTACACATTATTCGCAATAGTTTTCCAATTGACAATCCATCTCAATTAATTTAATTACGGGGTCTAACAAAAACTTTCAAATAGTTCATAATAAGTAAGAAATGCACTCAGAAAATGGACTACGTATATCATGAAACAAAAATAAAATTCACTCATTCTTTTCATGTAATAAGCTTCATAAAGAAAATAAGATCCAATAACAAGCTGAAAATCTCAAGAATTAATAAGAAATATCGAATTTTGAAGGCTAGGACTCGATTTATCTACCATGTGCATGATGTAACATACCGTTAAACGTATTGAGACCACATTAAAAGTCAAAATTCATACTACATTCTCTTATGTTCATACTTAAAACGACTTATGGGGAACAACATGAACAAACCAGAACATGAATCCAACAAAATGACGAAAAAATATTCATGCCGAGTGGGTCTTTTAGCTATTGCATTCAACAGTTATTAAAAAGATAGAAAAGCTATCAAAAGGTAGAAAGGAACACAAAAGAGAACTCATTCACATAGATATAGCACAAGCAAATCTTAACAATGACCATGTCACACTGCAAACTAATAAAAATAGCTAAACTAATAACAACAAGCTACAATTTGTCCACTAACGCTACAAGCAAGATGAACTAAAACATGTTAAAATTGAAAAGACATTTACCTTTTTTGGAGCAGCGAACTGAGACGAACAAGCCTATAAGCGAATCCTCCCCACAAGAAGGAGTTTTCTATGAACTTTTTAACCTCAAAAAGAGGAACTTCTGGTCTTAGGAAAATTGAACTTCCTTAGGAAATTTCTAAAGGTATTTCAAAGGTGGGAAACGACTCCTAAATGGAAATTCAATGATGTTTTTTGATCCCCAAAAGTCCACCCCGTGTTAATGGAATGAAAGGGGGATTTTATAGCCGAAATTAGGGCAAGAATTGGGGAAAATTGAATTCAAAATTTGAATCCTCCATTTGAGTGACGTTGGGGACTGTCGGGTGACTCAGATTGGAGCTGTTTGAATTGTTGGCGTTGGGTGTTCATGTTTTTGTTGTTGGTGCGTCTTCTTGTTTGAAGAAAGAAGAAAGAAGAAAGATGACAGAGGAGTGATAATGTGCGTGTGAGGAAAAGAATAGAAAATGACAAAAAGGGGACACGTGGATCCTACTTAGTAAAGAAAAGTTAAAGGGAAAAAAAAAAGAAAAAAGTTAAAGTAAAAGGAAAATGAAAAAGGGGAACATGCGGGTTAGGAGCGCGAGTTGAATTTTAAAAATACATGCGAATTAAATTAGATCAATTAACGAGCTTCTTTAAAATTTAACTAAGTGAAATAATTAACTCAATTATGAACTACTTAATTTTAAAAATAATTTTGATATTAAACAAGTATATAATTATGAAAAAATATTAAATTACATACGTACAAAGTATATGAAAGAAAATATACCAAAATAACTTAATATATTTTTTTGATTTTTCAATTTTTCTTAAAATTAATTATTTCAAATTGTTAAAATTGAAGAAGCTCGATAATTAATTTATAATGTGGAGAGTCAAAATTGGGTGTCAACAACTTCCTCTCATTTGGCTTGGCTCGATGAAAGAGACTCGAGGCAAAGAAAGTTGACGAATCCAATTTTGTCCGTCCACTCATTCATTGTATTGAAAAAGGTGAGTGGTAAGGATTTTGAGAAATTATGGCTGAACCCTGGCATTGAGTTTCCTATATATCTCAGGTTACATGAGAATTTAGGTCACTTGTGGTGCACAACACTTGATTTTACGCACGATTTGAAAAAAAATCAAAAGCTATTTCAGAGTAGAATTATGGAAGACCGAAAAGTTCGGGGAATAGAAAGAGGAGAGGTTAGAGTACAGTCGAGTTTCCAATACTGAGCTCGCCCACATATCCCCGACATGGGAATCAGAATGCTTGTAGTTCGACTCTATCGGTTGAACAGGAGATCTCTTATTCTGAGATAACCTTTGGTTTGGGAGGAGTGACAAATAAACCGAATTATGAAAAAGAGGCTTGCAACCTCTTATTCATGAATGTGGCACGCTTCACACCCATAATTAAGAACTTACGCGAACATAGTTTTCAAAACTATTAGTATAATGTCACTAGGATTGGAAATATCGCTTTCAGTGAGAGTTGAGATTACATAGATGAGAAACTGAAAACTAACGGACCCAAAGAAATACCCACATGTCTTCTGACAAGGGTGTGGTTGGATTGTGGTGGGAGTCGTTCCTCAGCTAGCGCTGGAAGAGTTAAACACTCCTTTTCAGACTATGTCCCAGTTTACTGTTAAGAAGTTTCACGTTGTGTTGCATCTTATTTGATGATGTCCACACCTGTAGTTTGTTTGAGAATTCACCCTTTCGGATGCTCTCGATATAACTAAGAAAAAATTATTAGTAAAACCATAATCCAAATACAAGGATGATATCTCTTACCACGTCAAACATATATTCAATATGATTGATAATGAGTCGATATAATGTCTTAGACGATGGACCTCCCGGCGATTTGAATTTATAACGGCTCTCTTAGAAATTATAATGAAATGACCCTCTCGATGGCTTGAAAAATAAAATGGCCCTCTAGGGGCAACTGGAAAACAAAATGGCCTTCTGGGGGCAAATGAAGAATAAAATGGCCCTCCCGGGCAACTGAAAAATAAAATGGCCCTCTGGGGGCAATTGAAAAATAAATGGCCCTCTGGGGGTAACTGAAAAATAAAATGCCCTTTGGGGCAACTGAAAAGTAAAATAGCCCTTTGAGGGCAACTGAAAAGTGAAATGATAGTCCAACTGTAACTAGGTGGATGACTCAATAATTATCCCACTGTAATGGGGTGGATGACCCGACAATGATCCATTCAGTTTGAAGTAAAGGCTCTGAAACAGGCAAACAAACTATGCAAACCACTTATGGGGTGGTTAACCCAATAAAACTTTATGTTGAGGCCCTCGAGTAGACAAATAAAAAGCATAAACCACTTATGGGATGGGTAACCCAAAAATTTTAAAACATTAACCCTTGCATGGTCAACAAACACGTATGCTTATATAGATACGTGACAATCGTCCTAATAGACAAAATGAAAACCATATTGACACAAATGTTTATCATGGTTACAACTCCATCTCTTTCAAGAGACAGAACGATCAAAGCGAAATGGCTAAATTCTTTTATACGAAGATTAAAGCCTTTCTCGTTTTTTTGACAAAATCAATAAATTTTGAGTTTAGAGCACGAGATCTTCAATCGTTCTTGAAGACTTGAATTGAATATACAACTAAACTGTATTGACACATATGTTTGTCATGGTTACGACTTTATCTCTTTCAGGAGACAGAATGATCAAAGTGAAACGGCTAAATTCTTTTATTCGAAGATTAAAGCCTTTCTCGTTTTCTTCTGACAAACTCAACAAATTTTGAGTTTAGCGCACGAGATCTTCAATCGTTCTTGAAGACTTGAACAGAATCGACAACTTTGATTATCACAAGGACATGTGATCTTCAACATCGAATAATTCAGTAGACTTGTCATTTTGTCCTTGCAGCACTTCTGCAATAGCATCATCTGTAGATTTGGGATGATTCCAACCTTACTAGCATAGCCACCTGTAAAACTTGAGATCAAGTGTTAGCAGTAATAACCAAGTATATAATTAAAAATAAAGCATGAGTTTATGTCATTCAACTATAAAGATTAGGCTATGGTGAACTGAGTGGTGATCTCAATCGTGACTTATCACAAATTGACGTTTGCTCCTTTCCAATACTATAGTCCTTGTGCATGCTTTGTATCTTGCAATTCTGACTTGATTCTTTGAAATTTGAGAGCACCTGTCGAGCTTGTGTCTAATTACGGCAAA
Organism: Solanum medicagineum; assembly: GCA_026153255.1. NCBI lineage: Eukaryota > Viridiplantae > Streptophyta > Magnoliopsida > Solanales > Solanaceae > Solanum > Solanum medicagineum. The sequence goes on from JAPFFP010105055.1 coordinate 3,955, forward strand.
ACATAATAAAAGTAATTAGAAGTTGTTTTGATGTAATTCAATAAATTAAGGATAAGATGAGATGAGAAATTGTTTGATTGATTGTGACGAAGACATGGTAGGTGTAAGTGGCATCTTATGCATGGAGATTTTGATATCATCATCTTTGTGATTTTGCTGTTCCTGCATCCAAAGAAAATTTCTTAGTTTGAGAGAACTAATTTGTGTTGGTCTTGTCCTCGTGCTTCTTCACGCAATTGACCTACGCACTTATCTGCTTTTTGAAATGCAGCTTTAGCGGAATTTTTGAGGACCTTCCTTAAAAATTCTGCCACAGTTTGCTTGAATGTAGCAAATGACATCTTTTTGGAATTCTGAGACCTTCTTAAACTCTGCTTCCAGTTACATATTTCAATAGAATCCCAAACTTTACAGTCCGGAGAAAACATCTTCTTAGAGGAATTTTTTAGACCCTATCAAAAATTTCTGCCCCCAGTTTTCATTATAAAGAGAAATGAAAATCTAATGAGGAATATGACTGAGCCGTTGTGCGCCTACGTATCCCGTTGAGGCAGGAATCAGGTCAAACGTAGTTCCAATAGCAAGAATACTGAAACTTGATAATAAGGTGACCGAGACTGACATAGGTTGCCTATGTATCTCATTCTTGAGAATTCAGGTCAGACGTAGTTTCTTACAAAAATAAGGCTAATTTAGGAAAAAGGAGATTGAATATGCAATAACTTCATATGTAAAAATCTTGTCAATATTTGCACTCTTTTTTTTGTCCTTTGATTGGGAATATCTTCAAGCGATCTCACTCTAGTCATCTTGGGCTCACTTTCAACCATCAACTGTATTGTCATTTGGAAAAGCTTAATCAATTGTGATTAATTTGTTGTCAAGCATGTTTTGAATCTTGCGCTTGAGAGTTGAACAGTTTTCCGTATCGTGTCCAATAGCTCCTAAATGATAAGCAAATCTATGGTTTGCTCTGTAAAATTTGCCCAAAGGATTGACTAATCTTCCTTTTATAGGATGGAGTATACTCGTTGCTTGCAGCCTTTCATTAAGTTGAGTTTGAGACTCCTTCAATGGTGTAAATACTTTAGGACGCTTTCTGAAACTCAGACGCGAGATTTTTTCCCAATTGACGTGATGATTTTGATCTCTCCTTGGTGGAATATCTTTGACAACCAACACTTCTTCTTTTTCCTTGTTTGACATCATCGCACCACTAGTTCTGATGATTCCTTCATTAACTCGTAAGGTGATTTTTCTGGTCTTGAAGTCATCCTCTAAAATTTCTCCTACCTTGATGGCGTCGATGAATTTCCTTCCTATATACACAAAATTCTTTCATAGTATTCAGGTTTTTGAATACGAATAAACATTTCGGTAGTTTCGTATTCAGTCATTGGACGTTAACTCTTGCAGCCTCTCTTCTCCATTAAAGAGCGTATTCTCGATAGGTTTTTGTAGATTTTTGCTTGATCTTCTCCAGATAGTAGCGATCACGGGCGATTTCTATGTTATGACCAAATCTTTCAACAAAATCTTTCGCTAGTGCCTTCCAACTTAGCCATTGTTTTAGCTCTTGTGAGGTAAACCACTCCAAGGCTTCTCCCTTAAGACTTCGACTAAAAAGACACATAAAAAATGGTTCATTTTTTCCAAACCCCACGAGTTGATCACAATAAACTTTCAAATGAGTCAGAGGATTGCCAGTTCCATTAAAAGTGTCAAACTTTGGAATCTTGGACCCTTCTGAAAGGTCAAAATCAGGATGAATACACAGATCTTCATAGTTCAAGCCTACAATATCTGGTGCATAATGATACTCATGTCTTTCGCAATTTGTTCTTTTATGTTCATTTTTTCCTCGGCCCCCACTCATCTTCTTTCTCTTCATAATGATTAGATTTGGTATATGTGGGATAAGAAAGGTATGATTCATTAAAAGCGGGCTTTGAAAGAATGGGTCGAACGACAGATATATTTCGGGTATTTTGGATAGGGGTATGATATGCAATAATTAATGTCTGAGAGTTATTGGGATTCAAATTTTGAGGACGAGGTAGTGTTAGGTACAAAAAGCTAACATGACACGGATTAGGTACAGTTATGTCAATGTTAGGTAATTTCTAGGTTGGGGTAATATGAGGATTACTTGGGATGTTTCTCGAGGGTTCAGAGAATGAGAATAAAGTGGAGGCCTTCTTTCTCTTAGAAATGGAGTACCGGCAGTGATAACAAATTTTTCGACTCTCTAGTATGTTGTAACTTAGTTCTCCTTTGTTGCATCAGTTGCGCAACTGCTTCATTTTGTTCATCAAAAACAAGACCCCTTGTAGAAACATTGGTCAAATCAATCTTTTCACTATTTTCAGTCATTTTTTGTGCCTCTTAAAAACTCTAATTGAAGAAGAAATCTTTGGAGACTCTAGACTTCATGAACTATAAAATGTAAGTCATCTCCCTCAACACAAATCAGTTCTAATTACCTCATACAAAAAAATAATTCAAAAGATAAACATGTTAGTCCCTGTTCATAATAAATATGCAAAATATCTCACAGAAAGGTAAACAAATAATAGTTTCTTTGCTCAAAGATGTACAAGCCCACAGATATAGGAAAGTGACTGAATAGATGAAATTTTGCCTATTTAATTTGAGATTTGCGAATTAGGGAGATATACCAAAGTTCTCTCGCATCTACTGAACTTTATGATTCTTTGTAAGGATGAAAGAGGAAAAATAAGCTTTTCTAAAATGAAGGGCCGAGCCTTGGAAGGCTGCCTACGTATCTCGCAAGGGAGAGAAATCAGGCCCTACGTAGTTCGACTGGCTTGAAAGAAATTCACTCTTGTCACATGAGAGATCAAAATTTAGAATTTTGAGAGTGTCGTACGAATTTTGTTGAGAAACTCAAGACTCAAAGAATATTTGGACGAACATTTGATAGTGACTTGATTTTTGTGCTTAGGAGATTTTAGAAACTTTCGATCGAAAAGAAGTGGATTAGAAGTCTTCAAACAAAACAACATAATCATGCAAACAGTTATAAAATATAGCACGTAAACAGATATGGTGTATCCTAAATAGAAAATATGTGACCCTTTGAGCCAAGGGTAGGTCTAAGGATTTAAAGGATGTATACACAATTTGAAACGTCACATTGCCCCAAAAATATTTATACAAGCCTTATAAATAAACTGAATGGGGATACAGGACATGGGGAAAGGGGAGTACAAAAGTCAGTCCCACGCAGGGGTACAGTCCTAAGCTACGTCGTCGTGGAAAAATCTCTTCTTCTTGACTTCTTGGCGTCTTCGAACGTCTTTGGATGAAGTAATGCCTCATTAAGATCCTTCTTCGACCAAACTAAGCTTATTAAATAAATTACCAACCCTAAGGGACAATGGTTCATCAAAATATATACATCCTTCAAATATGAACACATAAGCATGATCGTCCATTTGGATAGGGGGCCACTATGGACTCAAGGTGGTCTACTAATGGGCCCAATACCCCTCAGGTATTGGGTCGACCTAGGCAAATGCTTAGAAGTAGGGATTTGGTTTAGATTTATCTTATGTTTTCTAAGATTTGGCTTACTAGACAATAGTTGCCGAGTGGACAACTCGAGTGAGGAGTCTACGCGGCCACACGGGAAAAAATTCAGATACTCCACGCATATGCCGACTCCCTAAATTTTGGATTTTTAAAAAAAGTTTGCGGGTGCACAAAGCACGCCCCGCGTGTATGTGTGATAGTGTCAAGTTTCCAGAATTGGAGGAAGTATGAATGGAATGATAGTTTATATTTGAATTAAATAGATATAGCAAATAATGAAATTAAAATTACTAAATATTACGAAACGAATAGTTAGTCAAACAACCTAATCTAATGGTTAGAACCTATTAATTCCCCAGCGGAGTCGCAATTTCTGTTATATGAAAAAATGACTTTGGATTTCGAAAATTCGATTTATTACTTAATTGATTTAAGTAAACCAAATTTTCAAAATTAAATAGAGTCGTCACTTAATTTTTAGGCAAAATCAAGAAAATCCTTAAAATATTTTTAAAAGACTTAAACAGAAAAAACTTTTCAAAATCCAAAGAAAAGGTTCAGGTTCACATTTCCACTTCAAGAAGGTTTTACGCACTTGCAATGGCCGCTAACACGCGGTTGTCCCGCAATTAGGAAATTTGACTAACTTTCGTTTAAAAAATTGATTAACATGCTTTAAAAGAAATCTAAAAAAAAGGGTTTTAACACTTATTAGAATTTGTTCAATTTTGACAACTTAACAAAATTTTGAGATGAGATACTAGAATTTTAAAACTACTAAACAATTAAACGTGAAAGAAAAGTGAACGTGAGACTTTTCGAAGAACAAACATCTGAACCATTTGAAGTAATTTCGTAAAAATTCCAATTTTTAGAAATTGATCTTAGTACATAAAAATTCACAAAATTATTAGAATGAGCTTTAACACAAATGGTAGACTTCGGGGGGACTTAATTAGATTAAAACAAAATAACTACAAAACTAATGTTAAAGTTAGAGACAAATAACAATTATAACAAACAAATAAATATACAAGGGACAAAAAATAAAATAAGGTTGGGCTTTGGCATGTCCAACTTCAAAACCTGTCATAATTCAAAAATTTGGGCCTGCCTGACTTTTTGAATTTTTGCTTGTTGCTGCTCTTTGAACTTGGGCTTTAGCCCTTTTTATCCTCTGTATACATTAGTTGTATACCAGGGGTATATCAGTGTATATTCACTGATTTTTCAGCTTCCATGGCTTGCATTTCAGCTCCAAAATTTTTTCTGAACATGACGACGCCAACTCAAGAAGAAACTTGGGCCTCCATAGCCCATCAAAAAAATGCAAAAGTGGATGGGGGAGTCCCGATGGACTCACGAGGATTTCATACAATAAAGAAAAGAAAAATAATTAGTATATGAACAAGGGATTATCTGAAGCATAACTTGGGAAGGAAAATCAAGTATCCTACAAAAGAAAAGAACCACTGCTAATGCAAATTCGCTAAGGATTGAGAAGGAGAATACCATGAAAATCAATAGATGATGCTAAAATAAACCTCTTATTTATAACTGAAGTGGGTGAACTTGTCATATCTTTAAACTAACCAGATGAAGTTAAAGCAAGCAAGGAAAATGCAACAACAAAACTTTCAATAGTTCATAATAAGTAAGAAAGGCGCTCAGAAAATGGACTACGTTTATTAAGAAACAAAAATAAAATTCACTCATTCTTTTCATGTAATAAGCTTCATAAAGAAAATAAGATCCAACAACAAGCTGAAAATCTGAAGAATTAATAGGAAATAGAAACTTTTGAAGGCTAGGACTCGATTTATCTATCCTATGCAGGATGTAACATACCGTTAAACGTATTGAGACCACATTAAAAGTCAAAATTCATACTACATTCTCTTATTTTCATACTTAAAACGACTTTCGGGAAACAATGACATGAACAAACTAGAACATGAATCCAACAAAATGATGACAAAATACTCATGCCGAGTGACTTTTTTAGCTATTGCAATTAGCAGCCATTCAAAAGATAGAAAAGCTATCAAAAGGTGGAAAGAAACACTAAAAAGAACTCATTCACATAGATATAGCATAAGCAAATCTTAACAATGACCATGTCAAACTGCAAACTAACAAAAATTGCTAAACTAATAACAACAAGCTACAATCTATCTACTAACGCAACAAGCAAGATGAACTAAAACAAGTTATTAATTGAAAAGACATTTACCTTTTTTGGAGCAGCAAATTGAGACGAACAAGATTAGAAGCGAATCCTACCCACATGAAAGAGTTTTCTATGAACTTTTTAACCTCAGAAAGAGGAAATTCTGGTCTTAGGAAAATCAAAAATTGAACTTGCTTACGAAATTTCTAAAGGTATTTCAAAGGTGGGCAACGACTCCTAAATGGAAATTCAATGATGCTTTTTGATCCCCAAAAATCTGCCCTCTGCTAATGGAATGAAATGGGGATTTTATAGCCGAAATTAGGGCAAGAATTGAGGGGAAATTGAATTTAAAATTTGAATCATCCATTTGAGAGGCGTTGGAGACTGTCGGGTGACTTGGATTGGAGCCGTTTGAATTGTTGGCATTGGGCGTTCATGTTTTTGTTGTTGGTGTGTCTTCTTGTTTGAAGAAAGACGAAAGACGAGAGGGGAGTGATAATGTGCGTGTGAAGAGAAGAAGAGAAAATGAAAAAAGGGGGACACGTAAGTCCCACTTAGAAAAGAAAAGTTAAAGGAAAAAGAAAAAGAAAAAGAAAAAAAGTTAAAGTAAAAGATAAAAGAAAAAGGGGAACATACAGGGTCAGGAGCGTGGATTAAATTTTAAAAATACATGGCGAATTAAATTAGATCAATTAAAGAGCTTTTTTAAAATTAACTAAGTGAAATAATTAACTCAATTATGACTACTTAATTTTGAAAATAATTTTAATAATAAACAAGAATATAATTTCTTTTTATTTCTGAATAATTATGAAAAAGTATGAAATTACATACGTAAAAAGTATATGAAAGAAAATATACCAAAATAACTTAAAATATTTTTTTTTTGATTTTTTAATTTTTCTTAAAAATAATTATTTCAAATTGTTAAAAATTTAAGAAATTTGATAATTAATTTATAATGTCAAAGGTCAAAATTGGGTGTCAACAGTCATGTCATAAATTCAAAGGAAAAAAAGAGTAAGACAACAATAAATAGGCTATGCAACAAACTTTTTTAGAATTTAAATAGAGAAATAAAAGAAAAATCAGTCTATAATTTAAATAGAGAAATAAAAGAAAAATCAGTCTACTGAAATAAATATTAAAAATTTACATAAAGTAGATTCAATGTTAATCTCTTAGAACTAGTAGGATAATATGTATCCCGCAAGAAACTTAGTCCTAATAGAAAATATTTTGATCCTAATACAATATATCTATATTCATTAGTAATTTTTCAGATGAAAGAATATTTTTATTAATTTTTAGTGGATATTTTGATCAACCAACTGTGACTAATATGCTTATGCTATTATGAAAGACTTCCCTTATTCCCGCCTTTCTTTTATTATTGACACTTGTTATCGTCTTATTTTTCTTCCGCAACCAAGGATGTATACATGATATGCTAAAATGCTTGTTTGGGATCTCTTCGGGTTCCCCATTCGCCATGTCATGTCTAGGCCCTAGGCTTGGGTCGTGAAAAACTTGGTATCAGAGCACTAGGTTGTTAATGGTCATCGGAAATCCAACACACTGCATCAAGTAAAGTCTTATTCATGGTTGTAAAGCACGCCACAACTATGAATAGGAGGCTATGAGGCATTTTAGGAAATATTTCACTTCTTTGTGATATATGCCGTGCTCTAGATGTAAAGATAAGACTTCCTCCCCTAACAAACACTATTTTACTCTTTTAGATCATGCCACTACCAAGAGGAAGACCAAGGAGGGCTCGTACACCCAAGGAGCAACCGGCTCATCCCGCACCTCTAGCTTCTCAAGATGGAAGGGCTACTCAAGTTGAGTTCCAGAATGCCATCACTATATGCCCCATGCTATGACCAACCAATTGAATCAAGGGGCTCAAGCTCCTCATTCTCCTACTCCGGCCTCAAGGGTGAGGGACTTTACAACGATGAACCCTTTGGAGTTCCATGGGTCCAAAGCGAAGGAAGATCCCGAAGAGTTTATTGATAAGGTGTATTAGGTGCTTGCTATCATGGGGTGAATTCGGAGGAGAAGGTAGAACTAGTAGCCTATCAACTCAATTGTGTGGGCCAAATTTGGTTTACTCAATCGAAATTGGAAAGGGGAAACAATGATGTCATTCCTTGGGAGGAATTCAAGGCCGCCTTCCTCAACCGGTTCTTTCCTATTGAGTTGAGAGAGGAAAAAATGATGGAGTTCATGAATCTCAAGCAAGGCTCCATGAGCGTGAGGGAGTATGCCCTCAAATTCAACAAGCTCTTAAAGTATGCTCCTCATTTGGTTGCCGACCCTAGATAAAAAATGAACAAGTTTGTGTTGGGCGTGTCCGATTTGGTGAATGAAGAGTGCAGATCCGCTATGCTTGTGGGTGATATGGACTAGTCTCGACTCATGACATGTACCAAACAACTTGAGGGGGATAAGCTTAGAAAGAGGAGGAGTGGCGAGTCCAAAAGGGCTAGGTTTGATGGTAGTTTCTAAGGTGCTAAAGATGGCCGTTTTCAACAAGGTACAAATTCCAAGGCCAAGGGTCCTCTAATGCTCCAAACAAGAGTTTGCTAATGATGGGGTGTCTAACCCAAGGTTTCAAGGTGGCAATGGTGGGATGACTAATCTTAGGTGCCAAAAGTGTGTGAGAAATCATGTTAGTCCATGCTTGAGGGACTCTAATACTTGCTATGGTTGTGGTAAAGTGGGTCACAAGACTATTGATTGCCCTCATGCTCAAAACAAGAGTAGGGATGGTCATTTTCAAGGCTAAGGTGCTAATATGTGTCAAAGGGCTAAGGGGAGCCAACAAGGGGGTGCTCCAATGCAAAATCGGTTTTATGCTCTCCAAGAAAGGCAAGGAGTGGATGAGGTGCCCGATGTTGTTACAGGTGTACTAAAGGTTTTTGATTATGATATATATGCATTGTTAGACCCGGGTGCCACTCTTTCTTTCATTACTCCTTTTATTGCCAATAAGCTTTATGTGTGTCCCGAATTATTATGTGAACCTTATGAAGTGTCTACCCCCGTTGGTGAGTCCATTATGGCTAGAAGAGTCTATAGGGATTGTCCCATTTCTATATTGCATAAAGTCTTGCCTTGTGATTTTGTTGAACTTGATATGGTGGATTTTGATATTATTCTTGAGATAGATTGGTTACATGTACATCATGCTTCCATTGATTGTAGAACCGTAAAGTTAGATTCCAATTCCCTAATGATCCCGTCTTTGAGTGGGAAAGTCATAATTTGGTGGTTAAGAGTAGGTTCATTTCTTGTCTTAAAGCCCAAAAATTGATTTCTAAAGGTTGCATTTACCATCTAGTAAGGGTTAGGGATGTTGAGTTTAAAATCCTTCCTATTGAGTCGATTTTTATGGTCAATGAGTTTCTTGATGTCTTTCCCGATGAGCTTCCCGGAGTTCCTCCTAAAAGGGAAATAGACTTTGGTATAGACCTTCTCTCCGATACACAACCCATTTCCATTCTCCCTTACCATATGGCCCCGGCAGAGTTGAAGGAGTTGAAGGATCAATTGAGGAATTTATTGGAGAAAGGGTTTCATAAGACCTAGCAAGTCACCTTGGGGTGAACCGGTGTTGTTTGTAAGAAAGAAAGATGGCTCACTTAGAATGTGCATCAATTACCGGCAACTCAATCTACTTACCACAAAGAACAAGTATCATCTACCAAGGATAGATAACCTTTTTGATCAACTACAAAGGGCTAGTCATTTTTCTAAGATTGATCTTCGGTCCGGATACCACCAAGTGAGGGTGAGGGAGTGTGATATTCCCAAGACAACTTTTCAAACTAGGTATGGGCACTTTGAATTTGTGATAATGTCTTTTGGCTTGACTAATGCACTGACAATATTTATGGATCTCATGAATAGGGTCTTTAAACCCTACCTTGACATATTTGTGGTGGTCTTCATTGATGATATATTAATTTACTTCTGGAGTGAAGAAGAGCATGTGAATCATTTAACGGTGGTGTTGTAAATCTTGAGGGATGAGAGGTTATTTGCAAATATGATAAGTGTGAATTTTGGTTGAAAGAGGTTGCATTTCTAGGGCATGTGGTGTCGGATGATAGGGTTAAAGTGGACCCTAAGATGGAGGTGATAAGGAATTGTCCTAGGCTCTTGACTCTGATGGATATTAGGAGTTTCTTGGGTTTAGCGCGGTACTACTAGAGGTTTGTGAACGGTTTCTCTTCACTTGCTTCCCTTTTGACAAAATTGACACAAAAGAAGAAAAATTTGTTTGGACCAATGAATTTGAAAAAAGTTTCTAAACTTTGAAAGACAAGCTTATCTTTACTCCTATTTGGCTTTACCGGAAAGGCTAAAAGGGTTTGCGATTTATTGTGATGTTTCAAGGGTTGGTTTGGGGTGTGTATTGATGCAAAATGGCAAGGTTATAGCATATGCCTCTAGGAAACTAAAGGTGCATGAGTGTAATTATACCACCTATGATCTTGCATTGGCGGCCGTGGGTGTTTACTTTGAAAATATGTTGTCATTATTTACCGACCACAAGAGTCTCTTCACACAAAAAGATCTTAACTTGAGGCAAAGAAAGTGGTTAGAGCTCCTTAAAGATTATGACATGAGTGTGCACTATCATCCCGACAAAGCTAATATTGTGGCGATACTCTAAGTAGAGTGTCCATAGATAGTCTAGCTCATGTTGATGACAGTAACAAGGAGGTGACCAAAGAAGTACACTGGTTGGCTAGGTTGGGAGTAAGGTTGGATGAAGTTGAAAATGATGGTGCAACGGTTTTTAATGGTTCCAAATCTTCTTTGATTGAGGAGGTCAAGTCAAAACAAGACCTTGATCTCGCTTTGCTAGAATCGAAAGCTTCGGTGAATGATGGTAAGGTGGAGGTTTTCTCCCAAGGGGGAGATGGTGCCCTTAGGTACCAAGGTAGGCTATGTGTGCCTAATGTGGACGACTTAAAGGAGTTGATTTTGAAAGAGGCCCATAATTCATCCTCTTCTATTGACCCTAGTTCCAACAAAATGAATGGAGACTTGAGGGAGATTTATTGGTAAGGTAGTGTGAAGAGGGATATTGCCTAGTTTGTAGCCGGTTGTCACAATTGCCAACAAGTGAAAGCCGAAAACCAAAGGTTGGGTGATCTAGCCCAAGACATAGAAATTCCTACTTGGAAGTAGGAAGAGATCTGGATTTTGTGATTGGTTTGCCAAAGACTAGGAAACACTTTGATTCTATTTGGATTATTGTTGATTGAATGACTAATCAACTCACTTTCTACCAGTTAAAACAACGTATGGTGTCCAAATTTATGCCAAGTTGTATATTCATGAGTTGGTTAGATTGCATGGGATACCCTTGTCCATTATTTTGCATCGTGGTGCTCAATTCGTTTCTCATTTTTGGAGATCCTTCCAAATGGGTCTTGGTACCAAGGTCAAGCTTAGCACGACTTTTCATCCTTAAATGTATGGCCAAGCCGAAAGGACTATCCAAATTCTTGAGGATATGCTTAGGGCTTGTGTTTTGGAGTTTAACGGTAGTTGTGATGAACATCTTCCACTTATTGAGTTTGCTTACAATAATAGCTACCACTCTATTATTGGCATGGCTCCCTTTGAAGCTTTATATGGGAAGCATTGTAGATCCCCAATTGGGTGGTTTAAAGTGAAAGAAATGATTTTGTTAGGCCCGAATTTAGTTATGAAAGCATTAGAGAAGGTGAGATTGATAAGGGAGAGACTGAAGACGACTCAAAGTAGACAAAAATCTTATTCCGATGTGAGGAAGAGAGACCTTGAATTTAATATTGATGATTGGATTTATTTGAAGGTCTCACCCATGAAGGGTATGCTTCCGGTTTGGCAAGAAAGGGAAATCGAGCCCAAGATTTTTGGAACCCTATAGAATTTTTAGGAGAATTAGTTAGGTTGACTACGAATTGGAGTATCCTATGGATATGAACGTGGTTCATCCGGTCTTCCATGTATCTATGTTGAGGAAATGTGTTGGTGGCCTAAGTGCTATAGTGCCCTTAGAAGTTATGGGTGTTGTGGAAGATAACTTGACCTATGAAGAGAGCCCGATAGAGATATTGGATAGGCAAGTAAAAAGATTTAGGAACAAATATGTGACATCCGTCAAAGTCCTTTGGAGGACTCATCGAATTGAAAGCGCCACTTGGAAAGCCGAAGCGGACATAAAAAAGTGATACCCATACCTCTTCATTCTACTCAAGCCGAAGGTAATGATTTGAGTCCTATTTATGATTTCGAGTCTTTAGTTTTAGTCCTCAAGTTATTTTTGCATGCATACATGTTCATGGTGATAAGTTTTGATGATTTTTGATGCATATGTGTGAAACTTTTTAAGAATGATGTTTAGATGCATTTGATGCATTCATGTTAGGCTGGAAGTCTGATGATTACTTCTTTTACGTATATTTATTTGATATTTGGGGACAATTGTTCCCAAGGGGGAGATATTGAAACGCCTCTCATGTGCTTCAGGATGCCCCATAAGTGTATTTTTCAGATATCTCAAAAATCGTGCGTGATCTTGGAAATCCAACTTCATATTCTCATTCGGCGGGCAAAACTGAGTGAGAAAAGTGTAGGCCTTGGATTTTAGAAGACCTGTAGCGGAAAATAATTTTCGCAATGGGATTGATTTCTAGAGATCCTGCGCGCCAAGCCGCGACGCGGTTGGGGCACGCAGTAGTACAAATTCCCCCTTCGCGCCTGGTCCGCGTCGCGTCTGGGGCGCGACCAGTGCAAAATTTTTCCTAGTTTTCTTGTTTCGTCTAAGGGTATTTGGGTAATAACTCAATGCCCATTTAAACGTGAATACCTTTATACTTAGCCATTTCTCACCTTCAAACTCTCAAAAGACATTCTCAAAATCCTCCCAATACACTATCAAATCCTCCATTCAATCTCAATAATCTCAAGAACAAGTTTTGGATCCAAAAACCCAAGTCAAGTCTCAAGCATTCCTCAACTTTTGCTTCAAGAATTTCAAGCTTTAGGTATGTGGGTCTTCATTCATGGGTCCTTTCACCCGTGGGGCTCAACGCTCTCTTTTTATGAAAACTTCATGATTTCAAGTACCATTCTTTATGAGTATTTCTTATTATGCATTATAAATGTGAATTATATTGGGGTTTATCAAACATCGATTGATTATGCATGAATATTCATTTTAAGGTTATTCCATGAGTTGATTTATGTCTATTGAGACTTTGCATGATATGAGCTGTGAAAACTATGAACTATTGTAAACTTTTGAGATGGGTTCCATGATACCCAAAATAAGGGCTTATTTACTATGTTGGTGGGTTGATTTCCGTGACTCTAAAATGGATGATTTTACTCTCTTATGGTTATTACTCTATAAATTACATAGTTTGTACATGTTTTCAAATACCCACCATGTTTTATTAAACGACATGAGAAGGATTTTCAAGTTAAAGATGAATTATTACATGATTTGCAAGTCAAGTGATTTCATGATAATTATGGGCTCCCAAGCATGTATTAAACTCATGAAAGGTTTCATGATTTACAAGTGACATGTTGAGCCTTATTCTATAATTTTACCCTCTTGTAAGTAATTATATCTATTTGAGGGGTCAAGCATGATTACTATTTTACCCCTTATATTCAAGTTAAGCTCACTAGGAGGGTTCAAGTATGTTATAAGTTTCTATCCTCATGTGAAATGCAATACCTACTAGAAGGGGTCAAGTCCATGTGTTGTTTTCTACCCTCTAGTATAAGGTATATGCCTATGTAGGGGTCAAGTATGTGAATAAGCTACTCATGACAAGTTATCATGTCTTTACAAGTTACTCATGTTACGACTATATTGATGATTATTTCAAGTATTTTGTGGGATTAGACTTAGCACCGATTGAGTCTTAAGGTAGGGACTCGACTTAAGGGGTCCTTATATAAAGTCTTTAGTCTTTAAATGATCCATCTAGTTCATATTTCCCCTCAAGTGGGGTCCTTGGCAAGTAGACCACATCTTTCTGAAAGGGTGTCATGCTTCGGAATTTTAAGTAGTAGCTCGCTTGGTCTTATATGTCGTTTAAGGTCTCCTCCCACATATGTATGTATATATGCAAGTTGAATGTTTACATGCATGTTTTACTACAAGCATCGATCATACATGTCATATTGAGATTATATCCATTGCTTACGATTACGCATCTTGATTATTATGGCTTATGTCTTTGTTGCATTGCACCCCGCATATTTAGTACATTCCAAGTACTAACACATACTTTATGCCTACATGATATCACAATGTAGGAACCAGAGCTCCTATTGATCATTCTCCTCCTCGTGGCTAGTTCGGTTCATTTGAAGGAAGCTTTTGGTGAGTCCTCAACTCCAAGGACAATATCTAATTTTCATTCATGCTTGTTAAGACTTTATTATGTATGTTTTAGATATTTATCTATGAGGGTGAGCCCGGGAGATGTCTTGGCCTCCGCCCCATCCACTAGTAGAGGTGTTGTTGGATATTATGTTGGTTTGTAATTAAGAGCTCGACCCCTATTATGCTTATGCTATTATGAAAGACTTCCCTTAGTCTGGATTCCCTTTTATTATACTTTTTATCGTCTTCTTTTGCTTCCGCAACCAAGGATGTGTATATGATATGCTAAGAGGCTTGTTTGGGGTCCCTTCGGGTTCCCCACTCGTCGTGTCACGTCTAGGCCCTAGACTTGGATCGTGACAGAAATTCTAACGACATCATGCAAAATATTAGGATCTCTTTTTCGACTCCCTACGAGTCTCCAGAAATTCTAACGACGTCATGCAAAATCTTTACTAGTGGTTTGTAAAACCATTTTTCACTCTCCAAAGCTAATATTGAAACATATTTTTAGAAGATAAGTCAATTTTGAAAAAACATTTAAAAAGAAAAAATATTTTCCTTCATGAATAATGCCCAAACCCTTGTTATCTCATTTATTTTCTTTTAGACAAAGCTGGTGGGCTAATCCTGTTGTAGCCCATTTGTTGTGGGCTGAAAATTGATTTTGTGACCAATTGAACTACAATTTCAAGGAATTACGAGATTTAGTAGAAAATTTGATTCGTTTTTATTTGTGGATTGGATACTTCTAAAGTACAAAAAGTATTATGTCATTTTATGATGGATTGGTGAATTATTGGGCCGAGCTGAATTTAAATCAGCGTAGACATTGTCAAACGAATTTACAATTTGTCCCTATTGACCACTATTATTTCATATTTTTGATATAATATTATTCTAACTTGTCAAAAAATTTGAAGTAGGAGAACACAAAAGGAGTTTTTTAAAAAATAAAATAATGTAAGTGTTAGCGAAAAAGACAATAATATTTTCTTAATTTCTTCTATTTGAATGAGGTTAAATAGAATAAAATAGTATAATTTTTTAAATGAGAAAAGATAGAAACAATATTTTTTTTAATGAAGGAACCTGTATTTGCTATAAAAACAAATACAAAGACACATAAAAACCATAAAAGTCACATTAACAGCTCACAAAATCCTATGTTTTAGGCATCAA
>JAPFFP010105113.1:0-19273 GCA_026153255.1 Solanum medicagineum
GTCCATTAACCTTGTTGAGGGTTGGTACCTTGACCACTTTGATGGAGGGTGTTAAGTCCATTAACCTTGTTGAGGGGTTGGTACCTTTATCCATTTGATGGAGGGTGTTAAGTCCATTAACCTTGTTCAGGGGTTGGTACCTCGATCACTACTAAGGGAGAGCTAAGACTTGGATTCCGAGTACTAGTTTATTGGTCTATGATGATGGTCTCTTCTTATCTACTTAATATGTTCTATATAAGGATGTTTCTACTTTAAGCATCCTTCATAAATGTCATATTGGTACTATGCTATCTATTAATTATTATTATGCATTTTGACTATGTTGTCTATCTCTGGTTGCATTGCATCCAACATACTTAGTACATTCAAACGTACTAATGCATATTCTATGCCTACATGATGTTACCATGTAGGAACCGGAGCTCTATTTGGCCATCCTCCTCCTCCACGTGGCTAGTTCGATTATCTCTCAAGCTAGTTTATGAGTCCTCCATTCTAGGGATGTTGGTCTATATTTCTTATGCTATGTACTGATACTCTCTTCCTTATTGCTACTTTGATTATGAGGGTGACCTCAGTTGCTTGTCTTAGTCCCGGCTAAGTATCTATGTTTAGAGGTGTTATTGGACAAGTCATGTATTATGCTTGAGCTTTGACCATCTATGATATTTAAGTATTACTCTCACTTTCTCTCTCGCTCCCTTAGTCTCAATTCCCCTTGTTATGTTTGTCTCTTATTCTTATTTTAATTACTTCTATGACCAAAGATGTGTAATGATATGCTATGATGCTTGTTTGGGGTACCTTTGGGTTCTCCATTCGCTGGTAACGTCTAGGCCTTAGCTCTGGGGCATGACAAAGATGGTCTCAGAGCACTAGGTTGTTAGATCCACGGAGTCCAACACACCACGTTGATTAGAGTCTTGTTCATGGTTGTGTTGTGCACCACAACTATGAACGAGAGGCTATGAGACATTTAGTAAATGTTTCCCTTCTTCATGTTCTAAGTCGTGCTATAGAGTTAAAGTAAGTTCCCCCCAATGATTGTTCTTTGATATGCTAGGTCATGCCTAAGACAAGGGGAAGCGGAACCCGCACCCCCAAGGAGCAACTGGCCCCTCCCACTCCTCAAGCTCCTCAAGATGGTGGACCGGTTCATAAAGAAATCCAGGATGCTCTCACCTTGCTTGCACAAATTGTGGCTAACCAAGACAACCAATGGGCCTAAGCACATCATGCTCCTACTTCGGTGTCTCGGGTGAGAAACTTTATGAGGATGAATCCGCCGGTATTCTATGGGTCAAAGGTAGATGAGGACCCTCAAGAGTTCATTAACGAGGTCTACAAGGTGTTGGACATCATGGGTGTTAGGTCATAGCAAATCAAGGGGCTTGCACAAATATGGTTTAATCAATGGAAGGAAGAGAAGGGGGTTGACAATGTGGTTCTTTGAGAGGAGTTCAAAATGACTTTTCATAATCGGTTATTCCCACTTGAGCTTAGGGAGGCTAAGATGGTAGAATTCATGAATTTGAAATAACATTCCTTGAGTGTGAGGGAGTATGCCCTCAAGTTCAATCAACTTTCAAAATATGCTCCCCAATTGGTGGCCGATTCACGGTCTAGGATGAGTAAATTTGTGATGGGAGTATCTGACTTGGTAAGTGAGGAGTGCCGGTCCACTATGTTGATTAGTGAAATGGATTTGGCCCACTTGATGACCTATGCCGAACAAATGGAGGAGTAAAAGTTGAGGAAGAGGAGAGGTAAGAAGGCAAAGAGGGCCTATGGTGAAGGAAAGTTTCAAAGTCTCAAAGGTAGTGGTAGTGTGTGGTACTTTATGATAGCTATACAAAATATGGTAGATGCCACACTGAACCGTGCTTGAAAAAAACCAATGCTTGTTATGGTTGTGGAGAGGAGGGTCACAAGATAATAGATTGTCCTCTAGGTGCAAAAAGGGTAGAGGTGGTGATGTTGATCAAGGGGATGCTCCAAGACATAATCAGTTCTATGCTCTTTAAAGAAGGCAAGGAGGGGAAGAGGTGCCCAGTGATGCTACCAGTAAGTTAAAGGTTTTTCTTGATGTTGTTGTGCATGCTTTGATGGTTTTGGGGGTTACTTTTCCTTTCATTGTTCCTTTTGTTGTTAGTAGGGTATGGGTATGTGATCCTATTGTTGCTAGAAGGGTTTAGGGGTTGTTCATGTTCTTATTGCATAGGGTCTTGTCTTGTGATTTTGGTTGGACTTAGTTTGTTTGATTGGAGGTCTTGAGGTGGTTTGGCTACTTGCATAGCATGCTTCCAATGAGTGTAGGACCCGTAGGGTTGTGATATGATGGTTAAGTATGGTCAATTTATTTGGTCAACTACAATGAGTTTGTCACTTCTTTAAGCTTGATCCTTGGTTCGGGTTTTATTCCCATGTGAGAATGAGGGTAGGTGATATTCCTAAGCGTCTTTCTGAGCTAGGGGTGAGCATTTGATTATTGTTGGAGTTGTTTGGTTGACTTATGCACCGACTAGGTTTGTGGATTTCATGAATAGGGCCTTAAAATCGTACCTTGACATATTTGTGGTGGCCTCTAGTGGTGGAACATTGATTTATTTAGAGCTTGTGAACCCTTTTGGGGGTAGTGTTGTGATTCTTGATGGATGAGAGGTTGTTGCTAAATATTGTAGTTGTGAGTCGAGGATAACAAGAAGGTAGTTAGAACTCCTTAGGGATTATGATAAGAGTGATTATTTTTTCGGTAAGGCTAATGATGTCGTCGGTGCTCTAAGTAGACTAGCATATGTTGATGATGGTGGCAAAGAGGTGACTTGAGAGGTCCATCGTTTCACTAGATTGGGGTTAGGTCAGAGGAAGTTGAGCATGGTAGTGTAACATTCTTGATGGTTCCAAATCTTCATTGGTTGGAGAGGTCTAGTTGAAGCAAGTCTTGATTCCGCCTTTATTAGAGTTGGAGATGTTTTGTGAAAGAGGGTAAGATGGATGTTGTCTCCCAAGGGGGAGATGGTGGTTTATGGTACAAAGTAGGCTATGTGTGATTAAGGTTGACAAATGAGTTTAGGGTTGCGAGTCCTTATAGAATGTAGAGCTGTTGGTAAAGTTGCATGAGGGTGGAATGACTTAGGGATGTGGTTATGATTTGCCTGGTTCTTCATGCTTTTAAGTTGAGGGGATGGTGACTCTAGTGTCATAGAACTCTTGAGGTTGTGGACATTGTGGAGGATGCATTAACTTATGAGGAGGTCTGGTAAAAAATAGGGTGGATATGAGTAAGGGTTGATTTGTGAGGGTGTAGTGTTCATCAAGGTCCATTAGAAGGATCGTTAAGTTTGAGTGTCTTTCAGGGAGCCGGAGCAGACAAGGAAAAGTTTTATTTGTACCTCTTTCATTCTATTCAAGCTTATGATAACATGTCAAACTCCTTTTGTGATTTTATGTCTCATGTTCTAGCCCCTAAGTCATTTGCATGCATTCATGTTTACATTAAAAAGGTTCATGGTGATTTTACACTTTATGTTGAGATTTTGAAAATGGTGTTTTAAAGTGTATTGTTGTATTCTTATTGGGGATGACCTCTATATGATTACTCTTCTCTTTTACGTTTCTTTGACATTCGGGGACGAATGTTTCCAAGGGAGAGATATTGAAAAAATCCCAAAAGTGTCCGAAAATGTGCCTTGAAAATGCCCAAAATGGTAATTTCTATATATCTCAAAATTCGTGTGTTATTTCAAAAATTTGACTTCGTATTCTTGTTCGGGGGGTCCAATTAAGTGGGAAGGTCTAACCCTGATTTTAGAACGAATAATTCACAATTTCAAATTTCAAAGTGTCGAATTCTAGTGAAGAATCCACGTTAGAGGTGCGATGTGCATCAGTACATTTTCTGTCCAATTTTTCAAGTTCGGTCCAAGACTTTATGGTCTTGGGTCTAAGCCTTTCCATGCGTGAAAATACCTATACGTAGCCTTATTTCACCCTCATATCATCCAAGACATTCTCAAATACTCTCCCAAACACTTAGACAATATTTGATCTCCTAAATTCAAATCTCAAAACTCATTCGGATCTAAGGATTTCCTCTCAAGTTTCAAGTCTCCATCTCCAAGATCTTCAAGGATTCTCCAAAAGTTAAGGTATGTGGGTTTCTTTCATGGGCTCCTTTCACCCATGATGCCTAAGCTTCCTTTTCTTAAAAATTGCATGATTTAAAGTTGATTTACTCATGGGTCTTACTTATTATGAAATTCACTGCATACTATGTTGAGGTTTATAAAATTGTAACTGCTTTACTATGTTTTGGGCTATGAATCTAAGATCTATTGTGAGCTTTGATGAAGGGTTTGAATGTATATTGTTTGAGGGTGTTACGAACTATTGATTGATGGTTTTACATTGGATTTACTTGCATGTTTTCACTCTTGAATTGCATGGTTTTACACTAACACTACCCCCCCCCCCAAGTGTTTGATAAAATGTCCGGTTTATGATTCTTGAGTTGTTGAAGGCCTAAAGCTTGACATATGAGATATATGACTTTATGATGACAAAAGTATGTTGTGTATGTGTTCATTTCATGATAATCTTCTATGGTGTTACATGCCAACCATTAACCTTGTTGAGGGGTTGGTACCTAGACCACTTTGATGGAGGGTGTTAAGTCCATTAACCTTGTTGAGGGGTTGGTACCTTGACCACTTTTATGGAGGGTGTTAAGTCCATTAACCTTTTAAGGGGTTGGTACGTTGACAACTTTGATGGAGGGTGTTAAGTCCATTAACCATGTTGAGGGGTTGGTACCTTGACCACTTTGATGGATGGTGTTAAGTCCATTAACTTTGTTGAGGGGTTGGTATCTTGACTACTTTGATGAAGGGTGTTAAGTCCATTAACCATGTTAAGGGGTTCGTTTGACCACTTTGATGGAAGGTGTTAAGTCTATTAACCTTGTTGAGGGGTTCGTACCTTGACCACTTTGATGGAGGGTGTTAAGTCCATTAACCTTGTTGAGGGTTGGTACCTCGATCATTACTAAGGGGGTGCTAAGCCTTGGATTCTGAGTACTAGTTGCTTGGTCTATGATGATGGTCTCTTCTTATGTACGTAATATATTCTACATAAGAATGTTTTACTTCAAGCATCCTTCATACATGTCATATTACTATATGCTATCTATTGATTATTATTATGAATTTTGACTATGTTGCCTATCTCTTGTTGCATTGCATCCTACATACTTAGTACATTCAAACGTACTAACACATACTCTATGCCTACATGATGTTACCATGTAGGATCCGGTGTTCCATTTGGCCATCCTCCTCCTCCATGTGGCTAGTGTAATTGTCTCTCGAGCTAGTTGGTGAGTCCTCCATTCCGGAGACGTTGGTCTATATTTCTTATGCTATGCATTGGTACTCTCTTATTTATTTCTACTTGTCTATGAGCGTGAGCCCGATTGAGTGTCTTGGCCCTTGCTAAGTATCGATGTTTAGAGGTGTTGTTGGATAAGTTGTGAATTATGCTTGAGCTTTGACTCATGTATGATATTTAAGTATTACTCTCTCTTTCTCTCTCATTCCCTTAGTCTCAATTCCCCTTGTTATATTTGTCTCTTATTCTTATTTTAATTGATTCCGCGACTAAGGATGTGTAATGATGTGCGATGAGGCTTGTTTGGGGTTCCTTCGGGTTCCCCATTCTGAGGTCATGTCTAGGCCCTAGGTTCGGGCATGATAATAATTCCTAAGACTCAACAATAATACTTTGATGATGATCGGAAGAAGATTGAAATGAATTATGAAGCTAAGAAGTTGTTGGTTTGTGAAATTGGAGCAGAAAAATACAACTAAATCTCTTCTTGTGAGTCTGCAAAGGAAATCTTAGATTGCTTGCATAGAGCTCATGGTGGTAATGAGTAAGTGAAGGAGTCTAAGGTTGATAGGCTCACTACTTTATATGAAAAGTTTAGCATGAAAGAAGGAGAATCTATTCATGATATGTATACCTAATTCTAATCCATTATCAATGATCTTCGGTGCTTATGTGAACCAATTCATCCTAGCAGGCTAGTTAGGAAGATCCTCAGATTCCTCCCAAGTCACAGGCTAGCAAGGTTGATCAGATTACTAAGGCTAAGGACTTAAAGGTGTTGACTATGGATGCCTTGATTGGTAATCTACAAACTTATGAGTTGAATAGAGAAAATGATGCTACTAAAAAGGATGTCATTAGCTCAGAAGGTGACACAAGGTGAAGAATCTAAGGAAGATGAAAATTAGATGGCATACCTTACTAGAAGGTTTCAAAAAATTTTAAGGAAATATGGAGGCTTCAAGAAGAAGGAAATTCCTAGCAGAGCTACTACTGCTAATGATATGTGCCGCAAATGTGAAACACCAGGACATTTCATAAGATATTATCCAATACACAAGATGGAGAACAAAGATTTTGTCAAGGCTAGAGGCAACAAAAACAAGGCAAGGGACCAGGTCCCTAAAAAGAAAGTAGAAAGTCTACAAAAGATTATGTCGTGAAGAAGGCTCTTGTTTTCTGGAGAAATTCTTCAAGTGATTATGAGTAGTGTGAGCACCAGGAGGATGCTTTCTTGATGGCTGTGAATGATGATGATGAGATGCTTAGTAAAATGTTTGCATTCATGGAAAAATCTAAAGATGATGATGAACTTGAAGAAGAGGTAACCCTATATGATTTAAAGCAAAATCTGCACATCTTTTCTCTTAGGAAGTTGAGGAAGTTAGCTGCTATTCTTATTGATTCGATTAGTGAGCTAACTACTAAAAATGATATTTTCAAAAATCAATTATACCTTGTTCAAGATGAAAAAATTGTCTCAGTCTCTTAGCTACTTGATGTGGAGAAACATGTCTTAGATATGGAATTAGAAAATATAGCTCTTTGTGAAAAGTTTGAATGAAGAAACAAAGGGTTACCAAAAAGGGAAGAAAAATGGTATTAACTTGTAAATTGAGATTGAAGCTACTCTGAATGATTCTTAGACAAAAGTAGCTATGGCACTACAAAGGAATACTCAATTAGAAATGGAATTGGTGTGAGTCGAATAAGAGTTGTCCAAATCACTCAATTGGACTACTTCAAAAATGCTAGAAACTTTGACTCATCAGGGTTACAATGATAAGAAAGGTCTGGGGTTTGTGAAGAAGGATCTATCTCATACCACTCACAAC
Organism: Solanum medicagineum; assembly: GCA_026153255.1. Classification (NCBI taxonomy): domain Eukaryota; kingdom Viridiplantae; phylum Streptophyta; class Magnoliopsida; order Solanales; family Solanaceae; genus Solanum; species Solanum medicagineum. Next base: position 7,224 of record JAPFFP010105113.1, read on the forward strand.
AAAAATGTCAATCTTTCAAGTTTGTTGGTGTGCACTCATTATGGAAAAGGTGGCCATATGAAAATTACTATCCTACGATAAAAAATTTTGAAGAACGTTTGATAGGATACTTTGAACAAAACAAAAGAAGAATGGGACATGATCCTGGGTGAATTCTCAAAATAATTCTAAGCTAAAGCAAGTGATTCTTCTTTCTTGGACAATAAAAGTGTTAATTACCCCCTTGTCTGCTTATTGGGAACTTAGATTGAAATAGGTTCCAAAATCTGACAAGTGATCTCTTGCAGGAAAGTGAAGGACTTAGATTGAAATAGGTTCCAAAATCTGACAAGTGATCTCTTGCAGGAAAGTGAAGGAAGCAACAACCAATACTAATATATGGATAGTAACTACTCAAAGCATATGACTGGAGATGTTGACACCTTCCTTTCACTAAAAGCACTTCAAGGTGGAGATGTTTCTTTTTGAAATTACATTCGTAGTATTGGAAGGATAGGAAAATTATTAGAATACTCAATTGAAAATGTCTATTATGTGAATAAATTGAAGTTCAGTCTGTTGAGTGTATCTCAAATTTGTGACAAAGGCAATAAAGTGAAATTTCACTTAAAAAATTATATTGTTACCAATATTGCTTCACAAAATGTGATTCTAGGGCAAAAAGAGTCAAAAACATGTATGTGGCTGATGAATGCATATTTTGAACTTAGATAGAGCTTAGAAAGAAAGAAAATGTTATCCTCAATATACTATTGTCTCTCATATGCTTATTAATTTGTGTATTTGATGCTAGAATTGAGATTAAATTGCATGACAGGGCAAAACTCAAACACACTGGACAAAGGAGTAAAAATGCCTAAAAGACAGTCAAAAGTAGTGTCGCAGACTCATTTGGCGGATCGCCAAAGGGCGACATTGACCGCCTAATATTGTAGAGTCCAACCGCTCAGATGTGGAGCTAAACGGCAATACTAGGGGAGGTTCAATAGATAACTAAATAGGAATAATGATGTACACTTACGTCAGCTAATGTTGCAAAGACCACAAACTTCAGTTAATGCATTAAAAGGCAGTCAGTGCAAATTCAGCAGATCGTCGAAGTGTTCGGTGATGGCCAATCTTGACCATTGAATAGTAAAAACGTGCAAAAATTGACTAATTTTGTACAAGGTAAAAAAGGGATGTTTTGTACAACACTTCATGTCACAAAATTAGAACATTCCCTAGAGAGTACACTGAACCTTCCTTAGAGAAAAAAGTACACTATCTTTGGGTTCCAATTCCTTATATGTTCGCTTTATCCACTAATATGGATTCTGACATTGGTATTGAATTTCATTTTTTAATTATGTCTAGCTAAAACTCCTAATGTTGGGTGTGTGTGATTGACATGGATACTTGATTTATAGTGTGGGTCTTATCTATTTTGAGTGTTTTGTTAATTGAAATGAGTTCATATCCATTAGTATGTTTAGTTGAAATCTTGAGGTTGCAACTCTTGGTTATGTTTATATCTTCAATTTTTGCATTAATTATGAATGATTAGAGTGGGCAATTAGTGTGAAACCTTTAAAACCTTTTGGGTTTTGCTTGAATACCAAACTTGGGTTCAATGACTAAGGTAGTAGAAGATTTGCTTAGAAATTGCTTAGGCCAATCATGTTCCAGTGCAATTTAGGATGTGAAGTAGTAATAAGTTCATGTGATACACTGCTATTGTCTAATAAGAAGTAGTGGTTACAAGCATTCTAGCCTACTCACACTCAACATAATCATTCAAGTAGTGAGTCTCATTTATTTAATTCTTTTCCCATGTTAACACCCCGATAATATCTCTCTTAATAATTTGTTTAATTAAAACTTCACTAGTTTATGTCACAACCCAAACCTAGGGCCTAACCGTGACATGACGAATGCGACACTCGAAGGCATCCCATCCAAGCCTCGTGTTCATATCATAAGTATTCATAAGGTAAGATAAGCATACATAAGAAAATAAACAACTAGAAGAATATCAAACTAGAAGTCATAGTTCCCTTAAAGGAAGATACACAATCCATTAAGGTCCAAATCATACCTCTACATCATAGATCTTAGCGGAGACTAACACATAGTTCACTAGCTCACCCTCAAGACAAATATGAAAGAAATAAAAGTGATACAGTCTCAACATAAAAGAAAACATCATAGGGCTTGTTCACGAAGCATGAGAACTCACCAACAAGTCTTTAATCTAAAGATCCGAATCTAGCCACGAAATGGAATGGTTGCCTCGTCGTCCATCCCTACATGGTTAGATCATGTAGGAAAAAAAGTATGCATTAGTACATAGAATGTACTAAGTATGTAGGCATGCTAGGAATAAAGGACATCATAATAATATCAATATGTATAATCACAATGAATAGGATAGGGATACAATATGTATGAGCATGCAAGTTTAAAAATCATGAGGAGAAGCATCATCAAATCCATTCAAAACTTTATATTATATATGGGGGAATAAGACCATAACTGACATATAAGACTATATAGACTATTACATGAAATCTTGATGTTCACTCTACATTTCATCCAGTAGGCTCTATCCTAGCATGGTGAAAATCAACATTTGGCCCCACCCTTTAGGCTCTATCCCAGCACAGTGAGTGTCCATCATATAAGAAAATTAGATCCAAAAACATACCTTTAAGGCATAAAACATGAGCACCATTCCTATTATGACATTTCGTTATGGGACTTGAGAATTTATATAAGGACCCTTGGAGGTTGTCACCCTTACACAAGTCCACTTGGTGATAAGTCATATGCCATGGAATACATAAATCATGCATATACATAGCTTTCAACATAGTTAATACTTCATTTAAAATCATACTTTCAAAGCTTTCAACTTAATCATCATAGCCTTCATAAAACATCATGTCATAAGAATAGTCCATCTACTTTACTTTCATAATAGTGTGGGTAGATATTCCCACCTTAACATCATCATAAACATTTGGATTTTCATCACCTTCTTTATCATAGCATCATCGTAGCTTTCATAACATCATCATTGTCATAACATAATCATCATCATTATTTAAAACATATTTTTCATACTTGAGATTATATGCATAGAAATTCATAGCTTGATCATAGGAGAGTAGAGCTAAGTGTGGGTCCATGAACATTTGAGTTAGGATAATGCAACTGAGTAGGATTTATAGAGAAAACATGTAAATGAAATCAAATTGGATCATTTGCAAAGGAACTCACATCAAGTCATTAAGTCCAAATCATGCATACTTTGAAATCACATACTTTTGCTTAAAATTCATACTCATCATGTAATTCAACATAAATCATGCATAATTAGTCATAATCATTATATAGGAATCATAATCCTTGCATTCAAAATCATAGCTTAAAAGCCATAAGCAATCTTCATGAATTTTGATAAACAAGATGCTTTGGATTGGGCTTCAAGCTTTTGCTTCAATGGAACCCTTGACTTAGAAAGAGAAATATTAAAGCCTCCTGAGAGAATTTTGAGGATTAAAAACCTTGAATGAATTAAGAATAAGACTTTGTAGAGGTTAAGTCGGTTAAGGTAGTTAGGGTAGCCAAAACGACATAGTTTAAGACCTAGGTGGATTGTAAATGTCAAAAATATTCTTCATTAAAAACTACCAAAGCTATCCATGAAGCTCCTTCCATGGGTCGTGGATGCACCTATGGTCTGTATGTTGTCTCGTGGATCATGGTGTCATAAAAGTTGAGCTACTATGATTGCAGCTTCTAAGCGATGAACATACAGTATGACTCATAGATCTATCTATGGATCATAAACCCTCTCGTAAAGTGATCCCAGACTTGGACAAATTTTAGATTCCTCAGGGCTTCATCCTACAAGACCAACTTACAGGTTGTGAGTACATCTATGGCTTGTCTGGTATCACGTAAGTTAACTTCCAGAAATCCTTCAATTTTCCATTTTTCCTGTGTACTTTCCATGAGACCACCTACGATCTGTGGTTCTTTCTACGAGCCATGGTATGGCTCGTGGAGTCATACAATCAACAAATTTCCTATCTTTCATCTTTTTCCAAGCCTCAAAACATGAGGGGTATTACAATATCTCCCCCTTGGGATCATTTGTCCTCCAATAAGACAAAATTATGCCGGAATATAGTAGGAACATAGTCATCATCATAGCATAAATACAAAAGTGCAACTTAATCATCATTTTCATAAAATCATCAAACTTATGCATCAAATATCATTCAAAAACAATTTCATGATCATGCATGCATGTAACATGACATACACATTGGTGAGAATTTCAAAGGAATAGATCACATTATGTACCTTGCCATAAATAGAAGAAAATAGGTAAGGATATCATTTCATCATGTCCGCATCAGCCTCCCAAGTGGCACTCTTAACTCGTTGATTCCTCCATAACACCTTAATAGATGCAATCTCATTATTTCCCAACTTGTTCACTTGCCGATCCAAAATCTCAACTAGCACTTCTTCATAAGTCAAATCTTCCTCAATGGATACATTTTTCAATGTAATAATGGAGTTAAGATCACCCAAGCATTTTCTTAGCATGGAAACAAGAAACACCGGATGAACCATAGGTAATTCCATTGGTAAATCTAATTCATAGGCTACCTTCCCAATTTTCTTTACTTTTCTATAGGATCCCACATATCTAGGACTTAATTTGCCTTTTGTTACCCAAATACATCACTCCTTTGATTAGGGAAACCTTCAAATACACTCAAGCACCTTCATTAAACTCTAATTATCTTCTCCTAACATCGGCATATGACTTTTGACGACTTTGGACAACCTTTAACCTTTCCATTATGACCTTTACCTTTTCTATTGCATTAAGTACCAAATCTAGTCCTATTATTGACATTTCTGCAACGTTAAACCATCCCACTAGTGATCTACACCATCTACCACATAATGCTTCAAATGGAGCTGTACCAATGCTTAAATAAAACTTTTTGTTGTAAGCAAATTCAATAAGAGTTAAGTGGTAATCCCAACGTCTTTGAAATCAAGCACACAAGTGCCACGACCTAAACCCAGGGCCTAGACATGACATCGAGCATGGAAAACCCGAAGGGAGCCAAAGCAAGCCTCTTAACATATCATTACACATCTTTGATCGTGGAAGCAATAAAATACAATAGGAGATAGTAAATAAGGACAATGGGGCTAAGGGACAACTTCCATATCATAACCATCAAGGGTCAAGAGAGAGTCAAAGCTCATATATAATATAAACATGTCCAACAAAACCTCCACTATAGGATAAGAGCAGGGGCCAAGACAAAGCAACCGGTCTCACCTCTTAGTGAATACATAAGTCAAGAGAGAAAGTCTAAATGCATATCAAGAGATCATAAGTAACGTCCCCGGAGTGGAGGACTCACCAACAAGCTTGAGCGAAGTCGTACTAGCCATGTGGAGGAGGATACTCAAGTGGTACACCGGTTCCTACATGGTGATATCATGTAGACATAGAGTATGCATTAGTACGTTGAATGCACTAAGTGTGTAGGAGGCAATGCAACAAGAGATAAGTTCATAATCGAAATGCATAAGCATAGGCAATGATTAGCATATGACAATATGACATGTATGAATAATGCTTGAGGAAAATCTTACTTTCATAGAACATAACTCATGTGTAAGGAGTGACCATTCTTAGTGCAATCCAAGGCTTACTACCTCCTTTGAGAGGCGCATGAGGTACAAACCCATTCATGAGGTTGATGGAGTACAAATGCCCCAACAGATTGATGGGTACAAACCCCCAACATGGTTGATGGAGTACAAAACCCCCAATGGGCTGATGGAGTACAAACCCCCCCAACAAGGTTGATGAGTACCAAACCCCAGCAAGGTTACCTGAGCCTACCACCCCCGAGCTAGGCGTTCGTGGTACCTACCCCTCAATAGGCTACCCGGGCCTAAAACTCCTTGAGCTAGGCTTGGTCATTCCCAACACTATAGAAATAGTATCATATAGATATGCACATTTCTCCCATTATCTTATAGTCATTTTAGCCATACATTCCTCTAATCATTATACAATCATCATATTCACACATCCTTTTTATTATCATATAGTCATCATATACATACATCAGTTTCATCATCATTCCATCATCACTTTATCATCATTTTATCATCACTACATCATTCTATAGTCAAATCAACTCATAAGACATGCATTGGACCTTCAATTTCTCAAGTAACCATAATCGGACATTTTATCAAACACTTAGAGGATGTGTAGTGCTAGTGTAAAACCATACAATTCAAGAGTGAAATCATGAAAGAATATTCCATGTAAAACCTTCAGTAGGTAATTGGTAACACCTTCAAGAAATATACATCTAAACCCTTCATCAAATCTTACAATAGATCTTAGATTCATAGCTCAAAACATAGTAAAATAGTCACAATTTCATAATTCCAACATAGTGTGCAGTGATTTTCATAATTAATAAGACCCATGAGGAAAGCATCTTTAAATCATGCAAATTTAAGTAAAGGAAGCTTGGGTATCATGGATGACAGGATCACATGAAAGAAATCCACATACCTTAGCTTTGGAGATGAACTTGATGAAGATTGAAGATGGAGACTTGAAGCTTAAGTGTTATCTTTAAGATCTGGAAAAGGTTTTGAGTCTTGAGTTTGTGAGTAAAATATTTGGCTAAGTTTTTGAATGAATATTGGGGAATGTTTAGAATGATATGAGGGTGAAAAATGGCTAAGTATAGGTATTTTCACGTTTGGAAACACTTAGGCCCAAGACTTAAAAGTCTTGGACCGAAGTCAAAACTGGACTAAAAATAACATAGGCGTGCGCCCTTGGCACGTGGTGCCAGGGGCGCGAAAGCTCTCTGGAAATCGCATTTTGGGAATTTTGAATTTTGATACGGTTGCTCTAAAATCAGGGTTAGACCCTTTTCTCCCTAAATTTGAACCCAGAACAAGAATATGAAGTTAGATTTTCGATATCACACATGGATTTTGAGATATATGGGAATTACGATTTTGGGCACTTACGAGGCACATTTTCGGGCACTTTTTGGGTCGTTTCAATATCTCCCCTTGGGACCATTCATACCCGAGTGTCAAAGAAATGTATATGAGAGGCACAAATGTGACCATTTCAGCCCACATAGAGATGCAACAATGCACTTAAACATCATTTCAAAAATCTCATCAGAAGTGTAAAATCATCATGAACTTACCAATTTAAACATGAGCATATGCAATGACATGAGGGCTGAACTTAAGACCTGAGATCATATAAAGGACTTTGATCAATACCTTAGGCTTGAGTGGAGTGGAAAAGGTAAGGATATATCTTTTGCATGTCTGTTTCGGCCTCCCAAGTGGCAGTCTCAACTTGTTGATTCCTCCAGAGGACCTTAATGGAAGCCACCTCTTTGTTTCTCATCCTCTTCACTTGCCTATCCAAAATCTGAACCAGAACCTCTTCATATGTCAAATTATCTTCAACCATACCCACAACATCAAGAGGCACAATAGTATTCAGATTACCCATATATTTCCTCAACATAGACACATGAAACACCGGATGAGCCAAATTCATTTCTCTAAGCAATTCTAACTCATAAGCTACCTTGCCAACCCTCCTCATGATCTCATAAGGACCAGCATATCTTGGGGTAAACTTGCCCTTCTTACCAAACCAGACCCCACCCTTCATGAGTGAAACCTTTAGGTAGACCCAATCACTAACTTTGAATTCAAGGTCTCTTCTTCTCACATCGGTATAGGATTTTTTATGACTTTGGGCCGTCTTCAATCTTTCCCTAATCATCCTAATCTTCTCAAGAGCCTCCATAACAAGATCTGGTCCCAACAAAGCTATCTCACTAACCTCAAACCAACCAACTGGTGATTTGTAACCTCTCCTGCAGAGAGCCTCAAAAGGAGCTATACCAATGCTAGAATGATAGCTATTGTTATAGGCAAACTCAATCAACGGAAGATGATCATCCCAACTCTCTTTAAGCTTCAACACACATGCTCTAAGCATATCCTCAAGGGTTTGGATAGTCCTCTCGGCTTGGCTATCCATTTGAGGGTGGAAGGCCGTAGAAAGCTTATCTCTAGTTCCAAGACCCCTTTGGAAAGACCTCCAAAAGTGTGAGGTAAATTGAGCTCGACGATCGATATAATGGACAAAGGAACCCCATGCAACCTTACCAATTCATGAATGTACAACCTTGCATAATCTCAGCCCCATATATGGTCTTAACTGATAGGATATGAGCCGATTTTGTCATCATATCAACCACAACCCAAATGGAATCAAAACCTTTTCTAATCTTGGGCAACCCAACCACAAAATCCATATTTATCTCTTCCCACTTCCAAGTAGGAATCTCAATGTCTTTGGTTAGGTCACCTAGACTTTGATATTTGGCTTTGACTTGTTGACAACTATGACAACCGAAAACGAATTTGGCAATGTCCCTCTTCATGACTCCCCACCAATACATATCCCTCAAATCTCTATACATTTTGGTGGAGCCGGGGTGGATAGAATAAGAAGAGTTATGGGCCTCATTAAGGATTTTCTCCCTCAAAACACTAAAGGCACCATCTCCCCCTTGGGAGAAAACCTCCACTTTGCCCTCTTTCACCAAGGCCTTAATTCAAGCAAGGAGGAGTTAAAATCTTGTTGTGCTATCACCTCATCAACCAAGGAGACCTAGAACCATCAACAACAACACCACTACCATCATTACCAACCTCTTCCAACCTAACCTCCAATCTAGCCAATCAATGCACTTCCCTAGCCATCTCTTTCTCACCACCATCAACGTGAGCTAGGCTACCCATGGACACCCTACTCAAGGCATCCACCACTACATTTGCCTTACCGAGATGGTGTTGCACACTCATATCATAGTCTTTAAGAAGTTCTAGCCACCTTCTTTGCCTCAAGTTGAGATTTTTTTGAGTAGAGACATATTAGAGGCTCTTATGATCATTGAACACATCAACATGCACCCCATACAAATAATGTTGCCGAATTTTCAAAGAAACTACTATTGCAGCAAATTCAAGATCATAGGTTGGGTAGTTCCTTTCATGCACTTTGAGTTGCCTAGAGCCATAGGCTATCACCTTACCATTTTGCGTTAGCACACAACCCAAACCAACTCTAGAAGTATCACAATACACCACAAATCCCTCAAGCCCATCCTATAGTGACAATATAGGGGCATACACAAGCTTATCTTTTGAGGTTTGGAAGCTCCTCCCACATTTGTCGGTCCACACAAACTTAACCTTCTTTTGAGTCAATTTTTTCAAACGGGAAGCAATAGAAGAGAACCCATTCACAAAGCTTCAATAGTAGCCCGCTAAGACCAAGAAACTCCTAATAATTGATGGGGTCAATAGTTTAGGCCAATTTCTAATCACATCGGTCTTTTTAGAATCCACTTTTATGCCATCCCCCTACACTACATGCCCTAGGAAAGCAAGATCCTTCAACAAAATTCACACTTTTCATATTTAGCATACAATTTCTTCTCTCTCAATCTTTACAACAGAGCTCTCAAATGAGCCCTATGCTATTCCTCACCACGAGAATAGATTAGAATATCATCAATGAACACCACAACAAAGGAACCAAGGAAGGGTTTGAAGACCCTATTCATAAGGTCCATGAAGATGGCCAGTGAATTGTTCAACCCAAAAGACATCACCATAAACTCATAATGCCCATGTCTAATCCGAAAGGCCGTCTTGGGAATATCACACTCCCTCACCTTCAGTTGATGATACCCGGACCGAAGATCAATCTTAGAGAAATGGCTAGCCCCTTGCAATTGGTCAAACAAATCATCAATCCTTGGAAGAGGATACCTATTCTTGATGGTGACCCTATTGAGTTGTTGGTAGTCAATACACATTCTAAGGGACCCATCCTTCGTTTTCACAAACAACACCGGTGCACCCCAAGGTGATTGGATAGGCCTAATGAATCCCTTATCTAATAAGTCCCTCAATTGTTCCTTCAACTTCTTTAACTCCGCGGGGGCCATACAGTAAGGGGGAATAGAAATGGGTTGAGTATCAGTGAGAAGGTCTATGCCAAAGTCTATTTCCCTTTCGGGAGGAACACGAGGAAGGTCATTTGGGAAGACATCAAGAAACTCATTTGCAACCAACCCGACTCTATGGGAAGGACTTTAGACTCCACATCCCTAACCCTCAAAAGATGATAAACACACCCTTAGAGATCAATTTACGGGCTTTAATGCAAGAGATGAATCTACCCTTGACCACCACATCTTGACTCTCCCACTCAAGTACGAGTTCATTTGGGAATTGGAATTTGATCCTATGGGTTCTACAATAAATAGAAACATAGTATGCGTGCAACCAATCCATCCCAGAATGACATCAAAGTCAACCATATCCAACTCAACGAGATCACAAGGCAAGATTTTATTCAAGATGCTAAAAGGACAACTTCTACAGACTTTTCTAGCAACAATAGATGCACCAATAGGACCCGACACCTCATATGACTCATGGAACAATTTGGGGTCAACATGGAACATTTTGGCAACAAAGGGGGTAACAAAAAAAAGAGTGGCACTAGATCAATCAATGCATACACATCAAAATCAAAGATTTTCAACATACCGGTAACAATGTCAGGCATCTCATCAACCCCTTGCCTGCCATACAAAGCATAAAATCAGTTGTACCTTGGGGCACCATCTTGTTTACCACCTCTTCCCAATGGAGCTGCATTAGTACCTTATGGACGAACCTCCTTTTCCTTGGTGCGATTTTGAGGGCAATTTATGGCCTTATGTCCCATTTCCCCACAATCATAACAAGCACCGGTATTCCTCAAACATGGGCCACCATGAACCTTACCATATTTCGAACACACAACAATAGGAGCCATACCCCTAACACCTGTGGCCCTCAGAACATCATTGGCAACCCTCTTTTGAAATGCATGAGAAGACCCTTGGCCCTTGTGGAACCGACCACCCTTTTGGAATTTACCTTCAAAACGGGCCCTTTTGGCCTTATGACCCCTTCTCTTTCTCAATTTCTCCTCTTCCATTTGTTAGGCGTAGGTCATCAAACGGGACAAGTCCATATGCCCAATCAACATAGCGGACTGGCATTCTTCACTCACTAAGTCGGACACCCCAATCACGAACTTATTCATTCTCGACCTTGGGTCAACAACGAAGTAAAGAGTAAACTTTGAAAGTTGGTTGAACTTGAGGGCATATTCCCTCACACTCATTGACCCTTGTCTCAAATTTATAAATTCCACCAATTTAGCTTCCCTAAGCTCAAGAGGGAAGAACCGGTTAAGGAAAGCCACTTTGAACTCTTCCCAAAGCACAACATGGTTGACTCCCTTCTCTTTTCTCCATTGGTTGTACCATATTTGAGCTATCCCTTTGAGTTGGTAGGCCGCCAACTCCGACTTTCGTTGGGCCTTACACCAATGATAGCCCATATCTTGTAGACCTCATCAATGAACTCTTGAGGGTCCTCATGTACCATTGACCCATAAAATTCTGGAGGATTCATTCTGATGAAGTCTCTCACCCGAGAATATAGTGTAGGAGCATGAGGGGCTTGGGCCCCTTCAGTGGCTTGATTAGCCACCACTTATGCAAGCAAGGTGAGAGCATCCCCAAGCTCTTCATTGGCCAGTTGCTCCTTGGGTGTGTGGGCTCATCTCCCTCTCGTGTTAGGCATGATCTAGCATAGCAAATAACAAGCGTTAGGGAGGAAAGCTTATTTTAACTCTATAGTACGACATAGGACATGAAGAAAGGAAACAATTCCTAAAATATCTCATAGCCTCCTACTCATACTTGTGGTGCACAACACAACCATGAATAGGACTCTAATCATCGCGGTGTGTTGGACTTCGAGGATCTAACAACCTAGTGCTCTGATACCAAGTTTGTCATGACCCAAGCCTATGGCCTAGT
>JAPFFP010105124.1:0-42612 GCA_026153255.1 Solanum medicagineum
CCATGCCCTACTGAGGGGTTGCGCGCCAGGTAACTGTGTCAAGGGGTTCATACCTTGATAAACTATCGGGGGTTTGTACTCTGGTAACAACATGTGGTAGGCTGCGACTATCTATCAACCTTGTTGGGGGTTTGTACTCATCAACCTATAGGGGGTTTCGTACTCTGGTCACCACGGGTTGTAGGGTGCGACTATCCATCAACCTATCGAGGGCTTTGGACCTTGGTAGCCTATCGTTGGGTTTGTACTCCGGTCACCATGGGTGGTAGGGTGCAAAAATCCACTAATACTTTAGTGGACGCTTCGTACACATGTATAGTATGATATATGTAAGCATGTTTTACTTAAGCATTGATCGTACATGTCATATCGTTTCTATGCCATCTACTGGTTATCTCTATGCATTTTGACTATGATGTCTATCCCTTGTTGAATTGCATCCTACATACTTAGTTCATTAAAATGTACTAACGCATAATCTATGCCTATATGATGTCACCATGTAGGAACCGGAGAACTGTTTGATCATCCTCCTCCTTCACGTGGCTAGTACGATTGTCTCTCAAGCTTATTGGTGAGTCATCCATTCTGGGGACGATCTTTATGAATTCATAATATTTTCTAAGATTATCTTTCTTTTGCTTATGTATTAACTATGAGGGTGAGCCTGGTTTCTTGTCATGGCCCCCGCTATTATCTAAGTAGTAGAGGTGTTGTTGGGCATGTTATGTATCTATGTTATGAGTTTGACTCTATTTGACTCTTGATGTTGATGTTATGAAGTTGTCCCTTAGCCCTGTTTATCCCTATTTACTATCTTTTCTTGTGTTTTATTTCTTCCATGAACAAGGATGTGTAAAGATATGCTAAGAGTCTTGCTTGGGGTACCTTTGGGTTACCTATGCATCGTGTCACGTCTAGGCCCTAGGCTTGGGTCGTGATACTACTGATTAATTTGCTAGTTAGTTCTAGTTAGCTTAATCTAAAACTTTCTTTATTGTAAACTGCCAAATTAGACCTATAACTAGCTAATTCAAAAAATGCTTCAACTCTCAAACCTCCACTCCTGTGGGATTCCATCACGACCCAAGCTTAGGGCCTAGATAGGACCGGTGAATGGGGAACCCGAAGGAACTCCAAAAAAGCCATATAGCATACCATTACATATCCTTGGTCACGGAAGCAATTCAAATGACAAAAAGGGATAAGTATAAACAAGGGGAATTGGGACTAGAGGGTAAGCATCAAGAAACAAGTGAGTCAAGGCTCATCACAAAGATACATATCATGTCTAACAACACCTCAACTACATAGATAAGAGCGGGTTCCAAGACAAGCAACCGGGCTCACCCTCATAGTCAATACATACATAAAAGGAAGATAGTCTTACGACATAGCATAGGATCATAAATATCGTCCCCGAAAAGGAGGACTTACCAACAAGCTTGAGAGATATCATACTAGCCACGTGGAGGAGGATACTCAAGTGGGGCTCAAGTTCCTACATGGTGACATCATGTAGGCATAGAGTATGCATTAGTACATTATAATATACTAAGTATGTGTGATGCAATGGAACAAGAGAAAGGTATCATAGGAAAAATGCATAATCATAAGCAATGAATAACATACTAATAATATGACATGTATGAATAATGGTTGAAGAAAAACCATGCTTATATAGAACATATTAGGAGTATAAGGAGTGACCATTATAGTGCAATCCAAGGCCTACCACTTCCTTGTAGAGGTGCATGAGGTACAAACCCTTCCTGAGATTGATGAAGTACGAACCCCCCTGTGGGTTGATGTGTACAAACCCCCAACACGGTTGATGAAGGACAAACCCCCCAACGAGGTTGATGGAGTACAAACCCCCCAACAGGTTGATGGGTACCGACCCCCAACAAGGTTATCTGGGCCTACAACGACCTAAGCATAGGGCCTAAACGTGACCGGCAAATGGGGAACCTAAAGGAACTGCGAACAAACCTCATAGCATATTATTACACATCTTTCGTCACAGAAGCAATTAAATTGACAATAAGAGATGAGCATAAACAAGGAGAATTGGTACTAAGGCTAGACTTCCATATTATAACATCAAGAAAGAAGAGAGTCAAGGCTCATAGCATATTTACATAACATGTCCAAGAACACCTCTACTATTTATATAATAGTGGGGCCCAAGACAAGTAATCGGGCTCACCGTCAAAGTCAAAGTATACAATAGAGATAGAGTGTAACAATACATAACATAACAACATATGCCAATGTCCCCGAAATGAAGGACTCACCAACTAGCTTGAGTGATATTGTACTAGCCACGTGGAGGAGGAGGATGATCAAACGGTGCTCCAGTTCCTACATGGCGACATCATGTAGGCATAGAGTATGCGTTAGTACGTTTGAATGTACTAAGTATGTATGAAGCAATGCAATAATAGATAGGCATCATAGGGAAAATGCAATATAATACTCAATGGATAGCATAATAGCAAGATGGCATGTATGAATGATGCTTAGAGTAAATCATGCTTATATAGATCATAATATAATTATAAGGAGTGACCATTCTTAGTGCAATCCAATGCCTACCACCTCGTTGGAGAGGCACACGAGGAACAAACCCCTTCATGAGGTTGATGCAGTACAGACTCCCCAACAAAGTCGATGGGTACCAACCCCCAACAAGGTTACCCAGGCCTAAAATCCCCCGAGATAGGCGGTCCAGCTACAAATCCCTTAACAAGGTTACCCGGGCCTAGAAACCCTCGAGCTAAGCTTGGACATCCCCAACACTATAAAGATAATATTATATATATACACTCCTTTCATCATCATGTACATACATTCCTTTTCATCATCATATATTCATTCAACTCACAAGACATGCATTGAACCTTCATCCCTCAAAGAAACCATAACCGGACATTTTGTCAAGCACTTAGAATGTGTGTACTGCTAGTATAAAATCATGCAATTCAAGAGTGAAACCATGCACGAAAATTCAATGTAAAACCTTCAATATATACTTAGTAACACCCTCAAGTAATATACATCAAAACCCTTCATCAAATCTTACAATAGATCTTAGATTTATAGCTCAAAACATAGTAAAACTGTCACAATTTAATAAACCCCAATATCGTGTGCAGTGAATTTCATAAGAAATAAGACCCATGAGTAAATCAACTTTAAATCATGCAATTTTTAAGAGAACAGAACTTGGGAATGATGGTTGAAAGGAACTAATGAAAGAAAAACACATACATTATCTTTGGAGAATAACATGATGAAGATCGGAGATGGAGACTTGAAGCTTGGTTGAACTCCTTAAGATCCGGAGAGTGTTTTGGCAGTTGAATAATTAGAGAAATATAAGCCTAAGTGTTTGAGTGAGTATTGTGGAATGTATGAATGATATACGGGTGAAAAATGGCTAAGTATAGGTATTTTCACATGTGGGAAGGCTTAGGCCCAAGACCCAAAAGCCTTGGACCGAGATAGAAAAGCTGGACAACATTACACTACAAAATAACACTGGCGCGTCGCGCCATTGACGCGCAGGCTCGCTGTTTTTGTAAACTTTGAAATTTTGAAATTCACTACAGTTTCTCTAAAATAGGGGTTTGACCCATTTCCCACTAAATATTTCCCCCTGAACAAGTATATGAAGTCGTATTTTGATATCACGCATGGATATTGAGATATATGGAAATTACGATTCCAGGCACTTCCGAGGCACATTTTCGAGCACTTTTTTGGGGTCATTTCAATATCTCCAACTTGGGAACATTCATCCACGAATGTCAAATAAATGTACAAGAGATGAGTAATCATAAAGAGATCATCCCCCAACACGAATGTTACAACACACTTAAAACAGCATTTTCAAAATCTCAGCATAAGTGCAAGATCACCATGAACTTGTCAACGTAAACATGAATGCATGTAATGACATAAGGATGAACATAAGATTTGGAATCATGAAAGGACATGGCGTGTTATAATAAGATTGAATAGAATGAAAGACGTACAAATATTGCTCCTCCATGCCCACTCTAGCTCCCCGAGAGATACTATCGACTTGAGATTCTCCCAAAGGGCCTTGATGAACACTGCACCCTCACAAATCAACCTTTTCTCATATCTACTAACTTCTCCACTAGACAACATCATAATTCGACTCATCCCCCACATTGTAAACAACCCCAATAGTCCTATAACACTTGAATAACCAACACCCCTCCTCAATTCTAGAAACATGAAGAACCTGACGAACCATATCCCTATTTGAAGGAACTTCCTATTCGTATGCAACCTCATTAACTTCCTCAACACCCTATGAAGACTCACAAACCATGATTTCAGTTCCCTATTTACCGAGGGAAACCACACCATTCATGAGCGAAACCTTCAATTAGCCCCAATCACTTACTTTGAATTTGAACTCTCTTCTTCTCACTTTGACATAGGACTTTTGACGACTTTGGGCTGTCTCCAAGCTTTCCCAAATCAACCTTTCCTTATCCATAGCATCCATAACTAGATCTGCACCCAACAAAGCAATCTCTCCCACTTTGAACCACCTAATCGGTGATCTATGATGCCTACTATAACGAGCTTCAAAAGGAGCCTTACCGATGCTAGAATGATAGCTATTGTTATAGGATAATTCAATCAATGGAAGATGATCATCCCAGCTATTGTTATAGGCTAACTCAATCAATGGAATATGATCATCCCAACTACCCATTAACTCCAAAATACAAGCCCTAAGCATATCCGCAAGTGTTTGGACAGTTCCTTCAGCTTTGCGATCCATTTCAGGGTGAAAATTTTACTAAGCTTAAATCTTGCACCAAGACCCCTTTGAAAAGACCTCCAAAAGTGGGAAGTAAATTGAGCACCATGATCCAATATGATGGACAAAGGAACCCCATACAACCTTAGAAAGTCATGAATATAAAACCTATCATAATCTTTAGCTCCATATTTGGTCTTAATCGGTAGAAAATGAGCCAATTTTGTCATCCTATCAACCAAAACCAAAATGGAATCAAAAGTCTTTCTAGTCTTGGGCAACCCAACCACAAAAAAACCCATATTAATCGCCTCCCACTTCAAAGTAGGATTCTCTCTGTCTTGGGTTAGGCCACCTGGCTTTTGATGTTCGGCTTTAACTTGTTGATAACTATGACAACCAAAAACAAATTTGGCAATGCCCTTTTTCAGGCCTCCCTACCAATACACATCTCTCAAATATCTATATATTAGGTAGAACCGGGGTAAATAGAATAAGAAGAATTATGGTCTTCATCACAGATCTTTTCCACAAAGCCATCAACATAAGGTACACACAACCTACCTTAGTACCTAAGGGCGCCATCTCCCCCTTGGGAGAAAACCTCCATCTTTCCCTCTTTCACCAAGGCCTTCTATTCTAATAAGGAGGGATCAAGATCTGACTTTGCTCTTACCTCATCAACCAATGAATACTTAGAACCATCCACAACAACAATACCACCATTACCAACCTCTTCCAATCTAACCCCCAATTTAGCCAACTAATGCACCTCCCCAGCCACCTCCTTATCACCGCCATCGACATTTACTAGGCTACCCATAAACACCCTACGCAAAGCACTCGCCACAACATTAGCCTTAGTGGGATGATAATACACACTCATATCCCAATCCTTAAGAAGTTCTAACCACCTCCTTTGTCTCAAGCTAAGATCCTTTGGGTGAACGTAAATTGGAGACTCTAGTGAATGGTAAATGCATCAACATGCACCCCATGCAACCAATGACTTCCAATTCAAAAAAAATACCACGGCGGCAACTCCAAGTCATAGGTAGGATGACCCTTCTCATTTATCTCAAATTATCTAAAAGTATAGACTTCCACCTAACCATCTTGCATCAACACATAACCCAAACCAATCTGGGCAGCATCACAATACACAACAAATCTTTCCACCCCATCCGATGAGGACAAGATAGGAGTGGAGACAACTTATCCTTCCTTTGGGTCAACTTAGTCATGGGAGAAGCAGTAGAAGAGGACCCATTCATAAACCTCTGATGGTAACCCACTAAGTCCAAGAAACTCCTAATGTCCAAGGGAGTCAAAGGTCTAGGCCTATTTCTGATCAGCAACGTCTCCTTCAAGTTAATATTAATACCATCCGCTGATGCCACGTGACTTAGGGAGGTAACCTCCTTTAACCATATTTCACACTTCACATATCTAGAATACAACTCCTCTTACCCCAAGATTTGTAACACTACCCCCAAATGGTTCACAAGCTCTAAATAAATCCATACTTCATCACCAGAGACAGCTACAAGCATAACAAGGTAGGGACTAAAGACCCTATTTATGAAACCCATAAACATATCCGGTGCATAAGCCAACCAAGCAACTCCAACATACTCAAAAGGCTCACCCCTAATCCGAAAAGACACTTAGAGATATCACCTATCCTCACCATCACTTGCGAACAAAACACGAACCAAAGATCAAGCTTACAGAAGTGACTAACCTATTTTAGTGGACCAAATAGATCGAACATTCTTAACCATCATATTACAACTTTACGGGTTCTACAATCAAAGGAAACACAATATGCAAGTAGCCAAACTACCTCAAGACAACCAATCCAACAAACTAAGTTCAACAAAAATCACAAGACAAGACCTATGCAATAAGAACATGGGGGAAACCCTTAGTGCTCAATTACACCTTAAGACAAGAAATAGACTTACCTTTTCGCATCCAACTTATAAGTCCCCACTCAAGGATAGAT
Organism: Solanum medicagineum; assembly: GCA_026153255.1. Classification (NCBI taxonomy): domain Eukaryota; kingdom Viridiplantae; phylum Streptophyta; class Magnoliopsida; order Solanales; family Solanaceae; genus Solanum; species Solanum medicagineum. The sequence goes on from JAPFFP010105124.1 coordinate 6,816, forward strand.
TTAATAGGGAATCAAAATATGACTCTATGGGTCCTACATCCAAGGAGAACTCAACACCAATGCAACTAACCCATCCTAAGTATAGCATCAAATTCCACCACACTAACCAAACAAGTCACAAGGTAAGACCTAGTGCAATATGAACATGGAACAACATCTATGATATTTCAAACAACAATAGGCTCACCAATGAGATAGACACCAAAGAGAATTTGGGACACACATGAAACCTACTAGCAACCAAAAGAATAATGAAAGAAATAGTGGCACACCAGGCTCATAAATGCAAACACATCAAACACAAAGGAAATTTCAACATATCAGTAGCAACATTCGGTACCTCATCCCCTCCTTGAGCCTTTTGATCAACATGACCACCTTGCTCTAGTAGTTGGCCATCCATACCTTTGGGGTGCGCATGTGGACAATTCAAAATCTTGTGGCCCATCTCACCACACCAAAAGCATGTACTCGTGTTCCTCAAACATGGGCCACTATGAGTTCTCCCACATTTTGGGCATCTAAGACTAGTAATCCCAACATCACCCTCCTTATTCTTATTTCATTTATAGGGCCAATACTTCCTTTTATGTCCCACTTTATTACAACCGAAACAAGAATCCCTTCAAGCATGGGCCTCTATGAACCATACCACATGTTAGACACATAGCATCACCTCTATCCTTGAGACTTTGGAACTTTCCTCTAATACGAACCCTTTTGGCCTCATTTCCTTTCTTGATAAGAATTGAATCCTCGGAAACACTCACTTGTTGATCGAGGTGAGTTGCCAACTTTGTCACCACTTTGGAGAATACCCATAGAGCATTGCGAACCTCTGTATTCGTCATATCACTGTCCTGAGTAGCTTGAAATATATCTTGCAATTTAATGGTTAGGGATTTGCAAGAAGCCCTAGGGGACCTAACTCTATCGCATGACATAGATCATGAAGAAGTGAAACATTTCCTAGAACGTCTCATAGCCTCCTATTTATAATTATGGCGCACTTCACATCCATGAATAAGACTTTAATCAACGCGGTGCATTGGACGCCGAGGACCTAACAACCTAGTGCTTTGATACCATCTTTTTTATGAACAAAACCTAGGGCCTAGACGTGACCGACAAATGGGGAACTCGAAGGAACCCTAAACAAGCCTCATAGCATATTATTACACATCTTTGGTCGCGGAAGAAATTAAATTGACAATAAGTGATAAGCATAAAGAAGGAGAATTGGGACTAAGGGTAGACTTCCATATCATAACATCAATAAAAAAGACAGTCAAGGCTCATAGCATAGATACATCACATGTCCAACAACACCTCTACTATTTAGATAATAGTGGGGACCAATACAAGCAATCGGGCTCACCGTCGATGTCAAAGTATACAATAGAGATAGAGTGTAACAATACATAACATAACAACATAGGCCAATATCCCTGGAATGAAGGACTCACCAACTAGCTTGAGTGATATTGTACTAGCCACGTGGAGGAGGAGGATGATCAAACGGTGCTCTGGTGCCTACATGCTGACATCATATAGGCATAGAGTATGTATTAGTACATTTGAATGTACTAAGTATGTTGGAAGCAATGCAACAATAGATAGGCATCATAGGAAAAATGCAATATAATAGTCAATGGATAGCATAATAGAAAGTTGGCATGTATGAATGATGCTTAGAGTAAATCATGCCTATACAGATCATAATATCAGTATAAGGAGTGACCATTCTTAGTGCAATCCAATGCCTACCACCACGTTGGAGAGGCACACGAGGAACAAACCCCTTCATGAGGTTAACGGAGTACAAACTCCCCAACAAGGTTGATGGGTACCAACCCCCAACATGGTTACCCGCGCCTACAACCCCCTGAGCTAGGCGTCGAGGTACAAACTAATGTGTTGTCAAAATACAACATATTCGATGCCTAAAACAAGAAAAATTTGTGGGTTCTTAATATGATTTTCTATGGTTTTTATGTGTTTTTCTGTTGTAATTGTAGAAAAGGTAGGTTGGCAAGAGTTTGGATAAAAATTATAGATTTTGCACAAGACTTACGAGCTCACTTATGAGTCGTAGCCCAAGCTACGAGTTGTAAGGTGATCTTCTAGCCAGAAATAGAGAGCAAAAATCTAAAATCTGCCAAGTGGATGTCAGCCTTATGAGGCTATCGTACGAGTCGTAGATCTCACTATGAGTCGTATAGGAGCACTCGTAGCAAGAAACAGAGATCCAAAACTTTGGACCAAAACTTGAAGGTCTAGACTATGAGAGGAGCATACAAGTTATAGCCCAAGCAATGACTTGTACAAGTGGGTTATACTAGTTGAGTCCAAAATGGCAAGAACCTGATACGAGACCCTAATTACGACTCATAGGCCACCCTACGAGTCGTACCTGTGAGACGAACTAGAAGCCAACTGTCTTTTCTATGTAATTTTAGGGTAAATTTGTAAATACTATAATTACTTTAAGTTCGGGTTTTAGGGGAGGAGACCCCAGATATTGAATAACACCTATGTATATACTCTTAAGAATCTTAGATTTTTATGTTCTCTTGGAAAACCCACTTTTGGAGAGTTCAAATCGCATATTGTATCCATTCTCAATATATCAAGCTTGTTGGTTGCAACTTGTTGCGCTATCACTCTTCATTGCTTTGAGTAAAACTCTCAACTATGTATTATGTTTGCATTTTTGTTGGTTTTTCTATAGCCATGAGTAGCAAAGCACCCACATCTTGGGGTTGTGGGAACCATGGGTAGTTGACTTGAGATGACCTAGGTATATTGGATTACTATGATTGGGGTTTTGCATTGTATTGTTTATTTCTCTTCATTATGATTGTTGTTTGGTGTTGGCCAACACCAAACCCCGTCTTCTATCATGATCCCAACCAAGGTAGTGACGAATAGGAAAAGGAAAGTAGATGACAGGATTCAATTGATGTGTTCTCGTCTAATCAACCAAACTTGACAATATGGAGGTTAATTGGGACAATAGGTAATGTTTAGTTGACACACCATGGTTGCCAACTAAACACCATGGTGAAATTCGACCTTCATCTTCACAAGAGGGTTGGAAGAACCTAAGTTACTATCCTGCATGAAAGTCTTGAATTATAGTTATGTTGTTTAGAGTAATCGAGTCAACGAACCATGGGGTATACGATTCCCTATTTGTCCCTAAAATTAAGTGTTTCCACGCGTCATAGTTTAGTGTTTATTTTTGTTTTTATTCCTTAATCAAACCCCCCCCCCCCAATTTAGAGATTCTAGTTATAGATACTCGAAATGATTGATAGTGAATTCTTATTGTCAAACCCCGTATTCCCTATGGATTCGACCCTAACCTCTTGTTAGGTTAATTGCTTACAGTGATTGCTTTTTTATTGGAGCGTGAACATCATAAATTATGGCGTTGTTGTCGGGGAATACAATTAGGTTTTGACTTGATTTTATTATTAGTTAGTTCAAGCATTAATTTCTAGACTCTTTTTTATTTTACTTTTCTTTTTGTTGTTTGATTATAATTGTAGGGTGGACTAGGTTGCATGCCCAACATAAGGAGCCAACGCAATCCCTTAGCTTCGATAAATTTAGAGAGCCATTGACTCTTTAGAAGAATGGCTTAAGTGAATAAGGATATCGCGGTTGAGGAAGAAATGAATATGAATGATGATATGGGAAGAGAGGAATCCACCACCGAGGGATGATAGGCCACAACTTAGGGATTTAAACAAGAATGCTTATGGGTGGAACTAATATCGCTTGAACCTTATGGCCATGGACATTACTAGTACTATAGTGTTGCCTCTATTACCGGTAGATGCTAAGTTCTCTGTGTCGAGTGGGTTACTTCAAATGCTCTGAAATCGTAGTTTGTTCATAGGGCTACCTTCAGAGGATCCTCATCGTCATCTCTATAATATGGTTTTTGTCTGCAAGAGTGTCATAGGGACACAAATCTTTCTCTTGATGTCATTGGTTTGCAGGTGTTTCCAATGTCAATAATTGGGAATGCAGAGGTGTGGTTGTCTGAGCTTCCTCCAGGTACAATAACAAGTTAGGTGGAGCTTCAAAGAGTGTTTCTTAAAAGATATTTCCAAAGATCAAAGATGTGAAAGCTCAAAGATCAAATTAACAACATTGATCAATAGTCGGGTGACTCTATTAGTACCACATATAAATGCTTGAGGGTGGTCCCCGATCACAAGATTGGTGATGATGCCTTGGTTGAGATTTTCTATCGGGCTCTTAATGAGAATAGTCAAGCTTATGCCGACACAATCATCGGAGGCATGTTTCTTGAGCAACCTTTTGCATTGATAGTCGAAATGATGGAGCAAGTGGTTAAAACCAATAGAGCATGTGATCAACGGTAGCGAGGTACAATGAAGACTTCTTCTACGGTCAACACCAACAATGAGCAAGCAATGGTCAATGAAGAGATCATGCAACAACTTGCTCAACTTTGCACAAGTATGGACTTGGTCTTGAAGCAAAACCAAGCAAATGTCAAAGCGGTCACTTATCAACCTCCTAAGGCTCCCATCTATCAAAATCCATTCTTTGATAAAAATGCTTGTTTTGTGAGTAATCAAGCAGCGGGTTTTTGGAATAACCCCCAAGGGTCCAACTCGGACTATTGGAGGCAAGGCTACGGGAATCAAGATTAGAAATACAACTTTGATGGGGCTTATAGAGATAATCGAGGTGGTTACTATGAAAGGGAGAAAGTGCCAGATGTTGAATGGGGTAGAAGAGATGGTTATAGAAATGGCCCTTATGTGCTACCCTACAACCGTGATGCCATGCGAAGCACTTCGAGGCATGAAGAGATGTTTGACAATTTTTTGAAGAGAGTCAATCACCAAATGAGACCTTGAAGGGAATGAAAGCAGATATTTCAAGTATTAACCAAAATGTAGAGTCTCACTCTGTGGTAATGAAGGAACTAGAACAACAATTTGGGAAAGTTTCTTCGGAATTGAACCAAGGACAAAAGGGCACCATATCAAGCAATATGGTTGAAAATCCTAAAAATGAATGGCATTACATGGCATTCATGACTGAGAGTGGCAAAGGCACCATAGACCCCCCTATTCCGATGATTGTGGATGAATTTGATGAGAAAGTTCTTGTTGGTGAAGTTGTAGTTGAGGGAGCAGGTTCGGAGATTGTTAGGATTCAAAGAGAAGAGGTGAAGGAGCACGAAAAAATTAAAGTCAATTCCAAGGCCTCCTCGTCCTTTCCCTCAAAGGCTTAAGAAAAAGGAAAAGGAGGTAAAATTCATACACTTCCTCTCAATGTTGAAGCAACTATCCATCAACATCCCCCTTCTAGAAACTTTGGAGAAGATGCTTGGGTACGCCAAGTATATGAAGGATTTAGTGACAAAGAAATGCACTTTGAGCCAAGAGTTCTCACAGAAGCTCCAATAATGTAGTGCGATCATGACCAAATGCCTTGTTCAAAAACGAGAGGAACCCGGTGCATTCACCATCCCTTGCACCATTGGAGATGTTGAATTCGCAAGAGCATTGTGTGACATAGGAGCGAGCATTAATTTAATGTCTCTTATTGTATTCAAAAAGATTGGGCTTGGCACTCCTACCCTGACAAGAATTCAATTGCTCATGGCAGATCGAACAATCAAAAAGTCAGAGGGAATACTTGTTGATGTTCTTGTTAAAGTTGATAAATTCATCTTTCTCGCGGATTTTGTGATCCTTGATTGTGAGGTTGATTTCAAGGTGCCCATCATATTAGGAAGACCATTTCTAGCCACTTGGAGAGCTCTTGTGGATATGGATTTGGGTCAACCTTGGTTTAGGATCAGCGATGCAGAGGTCGTGTTCGACATACACAAGTCAATGAAACACGCAGATGAATTGATGAGTGAGGTTTGGTCACTTAATGCTTGATGATGAAAAAGTTGAGCCATGATGTTAAACAAGGCGCTTCTTGGGAGGCAACCCAAGCATCATTGATAATTTTTGGTTTGTTTTAAGCGTGTTTGGTTATTGAAATTCTTAGGTAGTAAGGTGTTTGTTTGTTTTAAGTTGAAATATATTGATGCAGTTGTAATATTTTAAGATTGTTGTGTTTTGAGATTTGGTCTGCAGGTGTAAATTAAAGAACTGAAGATGTGATAAAATGGCACTTAGAGAAGCCTCTACAAGAAGGCCTATGAGTCACAACGACTCGTAGTCAAGCGTCGTAGAGGGAAACAGTGAGTATTAAAAGTTCGTACACATACTATGAGCCAACCTTACAATTCGTAGGGTCTCCTCCGAGTTGTAAGTGGGGTTTATAATGCCCAGGTATGCATTCTAAATTTTCATAAGTGTTAGGTCTACTACGAGATTGGGACCTACGAGTCATAGGACACCCTACGACTCGAAGTCAAGGTCTCGTAGCCCAGATTTGCAGCTTTGTAAAAGGGTGACCCAGTGTAATATAAAAGGGGTAAAAAAAATTTGACCCCCATTTTTCAGTGCAAATGCTCTAAACCCGACAGAAACCCCCAAAATCATTCCCCCTTTTCACTACTCCAATCAAAATCCCAACTACCCATATCATTTTCCGGCGAGTACGCAGGCGAGGACACCATTCTCTAGGGTTTCAGCGTATTTTTTAGTCAATTTTGCATTGGTTCAATTCTTCCACCATTTCATAAGCTTTGTGGTTAATTTTAACACACTATTGTGGTGAGTTTCATTCTTAAGATGATGGTGTATCTTGTTTAATCATGAAGATTCATAACCATGTGGTGATACTTTGGTCTAACCATGTAAACTAGGGTTTGAGTGTTTTGAAATCGTTCCTATGAATTAAGCCTTGTTCTAAATTCTTGTGTGGGTGACCATAGTTATGAGAATAATAGCCCCTTAAATGTAGTGCTTAAGTGTTGTCTGAACATTAGGCAAATTATTCTCGGGAATGGAATGTTAGAAAGTGGGGGTGTGTTTTTAATATGCCGCATCTTGTCTGGCTTACTTAAAAATGTTTTGAATTTCACTTGCATCTCAATAGATTTTTGTGTTGATAACAAGTATGAATTTGGAGGTACGTTGCCTTTGGTTTTGCTTAGATGTACGAAGGGATTGACTTGGATTTGTGGGAAGTGATTTTTTCTTTGTGGGGGTAATTGTTGTTTGGGGTTCACATGATCGAATGTTGATATTCTATGTGTATCTGCATTGGTGCTATAAAGTTTGCTTTGATGCTGTTTAATTATTGTTTTGATCCATTATTGGTTCTTGCGGCAAGGTTGTAGGCATCATAGATGCCATATGTTTTCTGCTACAAGGACCGACTACGACTCGTAAGGTCACTCTATGAGTCTTAGTTGCCCCTCATAGGAAGCAACAGTCACCTCTTATCCCTTAACCCTTACAATGCGAGACCCATCTATGACTCTTAGTGTCTTATACGACTCATAGTAAAGAAGTCGTAGTAGTTGCCTTATTCTAATTTATATTCTGTTCCCTATTACGAGCTAAGACTATGACTCGTAGGGAATGCTATGAGTCATATCTGTGGCTCATATTTGTTAAAACAATGATATTTCTTTCAGGCACCTTTGTACTACAAGGCCATTATACGACTCGTAGGAAGCCCTATGAGTCGTACCTGCATCTCGTAACTGCAGACCTGCAACTTTATCTGTAAATTTTTCTTTTGATTTTCAATATTTAAGTATTTTTGTTTCTTATTCTTTATCATGTGATCATTGTTTGGTCAAACATCTTCAAGCTCATATATTGTTGTGTGATTGGTTTGCAGATATAATGCCTCCGAAGGATAAACGAGCAATCCAAACATTTCAACAGAGGCTAGTTGACGAATCCTCAAAGACCGAACAATAAGAAGGCTGTGTAGAAGTCTACAGAGTCAGGATAGACCTTGAGGCAAATGTGCCTCAAACCATAGGCCACACTGCTATGGCCTCGGTAGAAGTTGAGAGCCTTTCCCAGTCTGAGGAGGAGGGTGATAAGATGGGTTCGAGAGTAGTTCACCACAGGTGACCCCCACACATACCGAGATAGATTCTGAGGAGGGGTCATAATCCCAGTAGGAGGAAGTCCAATCACAGCCCCTAGCCAACCGCAGATGAGGCGTTGCAAGAATAAAGGAGATATATGACCACGGGCTAGAGCCAAAGGGTCAAGGAAAAAACCAGTTCAACAATTCCATGAGGAATATAGGCGGAACGACTTTGGGCTGGATAGGGTGCCAAGTTTAGATGTGGAGATAGATAGACAAGGACTATGATGGACTACACAGCAGCTACATATATATGCCCCTTATGTAGTCCGTGAGTTTTATACAGCCTATCTTGCTACACTTCGCTGAGGGCTGCCAAAGAACAAGAAGCCGATCGAGCAGCCTAAGTTACGAGTGGTGCCGGTCCAGGGTCGGAGAGTTCCTATTTCAAAGAAGACTATCCGACAGATTCAGTTTGGGCGCACCTAAAGAGTGCCTTAGTCCCCCGCAGAGTACGATGGTCGCATTGACAAAATGAGGAGAGCAGTGAGTGAGAAAGACATTGGGGCCAAGACCGACCTACTACAATGGATAGCCAGCCAGATATATGAGGAGGGGTTCGAGTTGATGTGCGTTACAAATGACGCAGATCTGATATTGAAAGCCCACTCTCTTTTCAGGCCATGTTTGGTGGTACATTATCCAGTGGCATATCCAGCCTACTTTCACGGACAATATGATCACCTTGGAGCAAGTTGTGTTATTAGCCAGCATTCTACCTGTTTATGAGATAAATTGGACCCGGATTATCTCTGAGCAGATTCATGAATCCGCTGTGCGGACAAACACCTCAGTGTCGTTCCGTGTTTTGATCCAACGATTATGCAGTGCTATAGAGCCAACGATTATGCAGTGCAACAGATATTCATATAGACTCCCTCCAGGACTAGCATATCGAGGCCACACGTACTATGGATCCCAGCTCGATAAAGGGTGATGAGAACAGCTCCTTTGGCTATCCCTGATGCAATCCAAGTTGAGCATCAGACTCAAGGTTAGACTCCAGCCACCATCGATACTACTCCAGTCACTATAGAGCCAACGCTAGCTATCGAGATTGAGTCTATGCTATCCTCCAGCACTCCAGCACCAGCAACATCCACATTAACAAATTAAATCTCTTATTTCTGTTGTTGCTTTTCAAGCACTGGTGTGAAGGGTACCTACAGCATAGTCCAGGCTACAGGCTTTAGCAGCTCAGGTAAGACCATGGGTCAGCCAGGCTGCACAAGACTCCGAGGAAAGGGTAAAGGCATTTTTCCATGCATTGGTAGATGAGAAAGTTAGGGCGGTGGATGCAAGATTAGATGCATTTGAGGTGAGAGTCCAACAGAGACTTAAGGGTGCTCAGCCTGCTAACACAAGTGCAGTGACATAGGAGTTGGCAAATTTTAAGGCTGACTTATTGCAGATGTTAGCAACCCTTATTGCAGTCCTAGAGGTAGCACCGACGGGTGATGAGGTGTTTGATAGGTTAGTTGACCGCCTGATGCCTCCGATATTGAAAGCCCACTCTCTTTTAAGGCCATGTTTGGTGGTCCATTATCCATTGGTATATCCAGCCTACTTTCACGGATAATGTTATCACCTTGGAGCAAGTTGTGTTATTAGCCAGCATTCTACCTGTTTATGAGATAAATTGGACCCGGATTATCTCTGAGCAGATTCATGATTGCGCTGTCCGGACAAACACCTCAGTGTCATTCCTTGTTTTGATCCAACGATTATGCAGTGCTATAGAGCCAACGATTATGCAGTGCTATGCAGTGTAACAGATATTCATATAGACCCCCTCCAGGACTAGCATATCGAGGCCACACGTACTATGGATCCCAGCCCGATAAAGGGTGATGAGAACAGCTCCTTTGGCTATCCCTGATGCAATCAAAGTTGAGCCTCAAACTCAAGGTTCGACTCCAGCCACCATCGATACTACTCCAGTCACTATAGAGCCAACGCTAGCTATCGAGATTGCGTCTACGCTATCCTCCAGCACTCCAGCACCAGCAACATCCACATTAACAAATTGATTCTCTTATTTCTATTGTTGCTTTTCAAGCACTGGTGTGAATGGTACCTACAGCATAGTCCAGGCTACAGGCTTTAGCAGCTCAGGTCAGACCATGGGTCAGCCAGGCTGCACAAGACTCCGAGGAGAGGGTAAAGGCATTTTTCCATGCATTGATAGATGAAAAAGTTAGGGCGGTGGATGCCAGATTAGATGCATTTAAGGTGAGAGTCCAGCAGAGACTTAAGGGTGCTCAGCCTGCTAACACAAGTACAGTGACATAGGAGTTGGCGAACTTTAAGGCTAACTTATTACAGATGTTAGCAACCCCTATTGCAGTCCTAGAGGTAGCACCGACGGGTGATGAGGTGTATGATAGGTTAGTTGACCGCCTGATGCCCATGGGAAGAGGCCCCTCGAGCATGATGTCCCAGAGATTTGCTAGAAGAGGCCTAGACCTGATGACCCAGTAGCATCAGAGGAGGAGCCGACACTAGAGGAGGTGTTGTAGGAGTCGCTACTCATGGAGACTATACAGCGAGATAAGGCACAACAGATGACACATAGAGATAGCAATTCATACGTCACTGCAGCCCAGACTACTGAGGAGGAGGTCTTGACCCAGAACCCTGCTGACCAGCCACATGCCGGTGCTTAAGCACCATGATGACACATCGAGTTTTGACCCTCACCCTTATCTTTTATATATGGATACTTTGTTCTTTCTGTCAAAAATATTTTTATTATGTTGATTTTTGGATTTGTTTAAATGTTTTATGTTGAATGTTGTCTTTACATATGTTTTTGATGTTTAGTTTTAAACTGTTTATTTTTAATGTGTGTGTTTGTGTATGTGTATGTATATATATATATATATATATGAATTCATTACTTGGTTTTAGTTCTTGTTTTTACTTTGAGAACAAATTATTCTATTTTGGTGTGGTGTGGGAAGTTATGGATTAAGGTGAAGTTTGAGTAGCCTCGAGTCCATGACCTCCCCCAATTTTGGTCAAAAGGTTTTGTTGTCGTGATTCTTTTTCCTTGTGGATGTTTAATTTTCTTTTGAACGGACATGTTTAGGTAGTGAAGATAATGTGTAAATACCTAGTAGTATTATCTATTGGCATATACATAGTATTTGAATGCTTTTTAAATGATTTGAAAATTTGGGTACACCAAAATTTTTGAGATTATGTTTATCGATACAACAATGCATTTTGATTATCTGGTGATGTTTGCTCTAATAATGTAAAGGTAAGTTGAGGCTTGAAGCATGACTTGTGAGTCTATACTTTATTGTGTATGCAATGTCATGTGTGTTGTGAGCTTATTTTGCTGCATTCATGTATCATGTATGGACTCAGAACTTGCCTTAGTACTCTAAAATTGCTTTGGTGATGTGGTTGCTATGGACAAATCTTGCCTTTGTTCTGTTAGTGAGCCCACTCTTGCCTAAATGGCCTTCCAAATGTGCTATTGAACCCTTTGTTCCAAATGTTTGCGCTTCTCATGTACTCCTTCTTTCTTGACACCTCACTAGCTTAACCATATTTGGTGAAACACCTTGATATTGGCCCTTCTCTATCCTTGAACATGTGAACCTTAATTGAGGCTAAAAAGCCTAAGTTGAGGTGGCTACAAATTGTGGCCCTGGATTGGGAAATAGATATTGTGTACTTCACCTCAGGCTAAAAGCTTAAGTTGAGGGTGACCCTTATTGTGGTAAAGTAATATCAATGAGGTGGTTCGTTGGGAAATAAAGAAAGAAATGAAAACATCATGAGCCCGGGGAGGAAAAAGAAATGAAAAGTGCCTTAAATTGAAGGAAATAGCAAAAAATGAGTTCAAAAATAAGGCACAGCTAAAAAAATAAGAATGAAATCACCCAGCGAAAGCTTGAAACAGGAGAATAAGGGAGGATTTACTGAAAATGGTCAGCTTATGAAGGTAAAAGGTTTGTGAACATGGCTCAAGGATAGCGTTTAGTCACTACTTGCCTAAAGTATCATACCAAAACCCCCTGAACCTATGTTACAAGCCATTAAGTCATAAAGTAATCCCAATTCACTTTGTCACCAAACCGAAAATTGAGTATATAGGCAAGCCTATGGTGTTAGTCATTTTTCATGAATTTCAATTGTGAGATTCTGAATGCTTGCATAGTCCCTGAATTTTAAATGCCTTCTGAGTGAATAGGAGGAACTTCTTTTTACTGCGAGAGCATTTGCACTACTTGATTAGCATGTGACTACACCAGTGATTGTGGATGGTTGATGCTCCTTAGCTTATCATAGTTGGGTTGCTAGATACATCATTGTGTTCTGTGTTGCTTAGTAGCTTCGCAATCTTGTTTTGAAAATGAAAGTTGGCTACCTACATTAGAGTAGGTGATGTGTATGCCATTAGTGTAGCTGCTATGTGTTTCTCATTGTTTGCTTAGATTGAGTCGTCGCTTGAGGACAAGCAACAATTCTAAGTTCAGGGGGTTGATGTGTTGTCAAAATACAACACATTTAATACCAAAAACAAGGAATTTTGTGAGTTCTTAAAGCTACATTTTATGTTTTATGTGTTAATGTGTTGTTATTGCAGAAAATGTAGGTTGGCATGATTTTGGAGAAAAGTTGTAGATTTTGCTTAACCACAAGACATATGAGCTCACCTATGAGTTGTAGCCTAAGCAATGAGCATAGCCTAAGCTACAAGTCGTATGGTGATCTCGTAGCCAGAAACAGAGAGAAAAAATCAAAAAAATTTCAAGTGGAGGTCAGCTCTACGATGCTACCCTACGAGTCATAGGTCTCACTACTACTCATATAGATGGACTCGTAGCAGAAAACAAAGAGCCAAAACTTTGAACCAAAATTTGAAGGCGTAGACTACGAGAGGAACATACGAGTCGTAGCCTAAGTAACGACTCGTACTAGCGGGTCATACTTGTTGAGTCCAAAATGCCAAGAACCTAATGTGAGACCCCAATTACGACTCGTAGGTCACCCTACGCATCATACTTGCAGATGAACCACATATCAGCTGTCTTTTCTGTGTAATTTTTAGGATAAATTTGCCAACACTATAAATGCTTTAAATTAGGATTTTAGGGATGGAGATCCCATATATTGAATATCACCTTTGTATATACTCTCAAGAATATTTTTAGGGTTTTATCTTATACTTTTATTTTCTCTTGGAAACCCATTTTTGGGCAATGCAGATCCCATGTTGTATCCATTCTCAATATATCAAGCTTGTGGTTTGCAACTTGTGGCACTATCACTCTTCATTGCATTGGGTAAAACTCTCAACTATGTCTTGTCTTCGCATTTTGTTCGTTTTACTTTAGCCAAGAGTAGCTAAGCACCCACAACTTGGGGTTGTGGGAACCATGGGTAGTTGACTTAAGATGACCTAGGCTTATTGCACTTATATGATTGGGGTTTTGTATTTATTATCTATTTCTCTTCATTATGATTGTTGTTTGGTGGTGGCTAACTCGAAACCCCACCTACTATCATAATCCCGACCAAGGTAGTGACGAATAAGAAAAGGGAAGTAGATGACAGAATTCATTGGATGTGTTCTCGTCTAATCAACCAACCCTTACCAAGGGGAGGTTGATTGAGACAATAGGCAAAGGTTAGTTGGCACACCATGGTTGCCGACTAAGCGCCACGGTGAAATTCGGCCTTCACCTTCACAAGAGGGCTGGAAGAACCTAAGTTACCTTCCTGCATGTGGATCTCCAATTGTAGTTATGTTGTCTAGGGTGATTGTGTCAACAAACCATAGGGAACATAATTCCCAAGTTGTCCATAAAATTGAGTGTTTCCTCGCATCATATTGTAGTGTCTATTTTTGTTTTTATTCTTGAAAAACAACCCCCCCCCCCCCCGCATTTAGTGATTCTAGTTATAGATACTCAAAATGATTGATAGTGAATCTTGTAGTCAAACTATGTATTCCCTGTGGATTCGACCCTAATCTTTGGTTAGGTTAATTGCTGACAAAGACTTTCTTATTGGAGCGTGAATATCATCACAAACCCCTCAAAGAGGATACCTGGGCCTACAACTCCCCGAGATAGGTTTGGTCATCCCTAACACCATAGAGATAATATCATATATACACACTCTCTTCATCATCATATACATACATTCTTTTTCATCATCATTTCATCATCATATAGTCATTCAACTCATAAGACATGCATTGGACCTTCAACCCCTCCAGAAACCATCACTGGACATTTTATCAAACACTTAGAGGGTGTGTAGTGCTAGTGTAAAACCATGTAATTCAAGAGTGAAATCATGCTAGAAAATTCAATGTAAAACCTTCAGTAGATACCTGGTAACACCCTCAAGTAACATAGATCAAAACCCTTCATCAAATCTTATAGTAGATATTAGATTCATAGCCCAAAACATAGTAAAACAGTCATAATTTCATAAGCCCTAACATAGTGTGCGGTGAATTTCATAATAAATAAGACCCATGAGTAAATCAACTTTTAAATCATGCAATTTTTAAGAAAAACGAGCTTGGGCATCACCGGTTAAAGGAACCAATGAAAGAAACCCACTTACCTTGGCTTTGGAGAATAGCTTGATGAACATTGGAGATGGAGACTTGAAGCTTGGTTGAATTCCTTAAGATCTGGAGAGGGCTTTGGCACTTGAATCTTGAGAGAAATATAAGCCTAAGTGTTTGAGTGAGGACTGAAGAATGTTTTAAAATATATGAGGGTGAAAAATGGCTAAGTGTATGTATTTTCAGATGTGGGAAGGCTTATGCCCAAGACCTAAAAGCCTTGGACCGGGATAGAAAGTTGGACAAAATTACACTGAAAAATAGCACTGGTGCATCGCGCCAATGATGCACAGGCTCACTATTTTCGTCAAACTTTGAAATTTTGAAATTCGCTACGGTTGCTCTAAAATAGGGGTTAGACCCATTCCCCACCCAATTTTGCCCCTTGAACAAGAATATTAAGTAAGATTTTTGATATCATGCACATATTTTGAGATATATGGAATTTACGATTCTGGGCACTTTTGAGACATATTTTCAGGCACTTTTTATGGGGTCGTTTCACTTTCTTTCTCACAAATAACACCAGGGAATCCCTTGGAGACCTACTTGGATAATGCAGCTATTTTCCAATAAATCCTTCAATTTCTCCTTTAGCTTCCTAAATCTGTTGGGTCTATTCGATAGAGATGGATAGAGATAAGTTGATTATCGGGCAAGAGGCCTATGCTAAAGTCAATTCCCCTTTTGGAAGGAACATCGGCAACTCTTCAGGAAAGAGATTAGGAAACTCATTTACAAGGGAGACCGACTTAAGAGATAGGACTTTGGAAGTTACATCTCTAATCCTTACTAGGTGATACATACACCTTTTGGAGATCATTTTATAGGCTTTGACACAAGAGATCAACTGACCTCAACATAAATAAATACTACCCTCCCACTCAAGAATAGACTCATTTAGGAATTGGAATTTGACCCTTATAGTTTGATAATCTATAGAGGCATAGGTAGCATCCAACTAATCCATCCCAAGTATGACATTAAAGTCAACCATGGAAAGCTCTATTGAGTCAAAAGGAACAAATTTAAGCAAAATGGACACGGGACAACCCCTATAGACTCTTTGTGCAACAATACACTTTCCTAGGGAGTACAAACTTCAAAAGGTTCACTTAGGACTTCATGGTATACATGGAATCCATTTGCCAAAAATGGAGTTACAAAGGACAAATTTGTTTTCGGATCTAACAATGCATATGCATCCAAATAAAAACATTTCATCATACTGGTAACCATATCCAAAGTCTCTTCCATCTCTTGGTGAGCATGCAAAGCATAGAACCTATTAGCCCTTGGAGCACCTTAAGCTTGTACACCTTAGCCTTAGGGCCTAACATGACCCTTATACAATCTTTGGCATGACATCTAGGCTTGCCACATTTGAAGCATGCATTAGAGCTGGCTAGACACTCCCCTTTCTGGAGCCTTCCTCACTTCGCATAATTGGGAGAAGCTTGTGCACCCGACCCTCCTTGTGGCTTGGGGTTGGATCCTTTTTCTTTCTTGATCCTTTGAGGAGAGGGATCGGTTGATCTTTGGCTCACTTGATTTTGGCTGCCTTGGAATGTACTATATCCAATATCCCATTGGTGGGAGAATCCACCACCATCCATTAGAACCCTCTATAACTCCCTATAACACTCTCTCAATTTCTCCTCCTCAATCATCTCTGCAATGTATTTAGGCAGGAGATGTCCATCTCTTTCACAAACATTGTCGTCCTACACTATTTGGATGCTAATTTTGATACTTTGGAGATAAATTTTCTCTTTCTAGACCACGAGTCTACCACCATAAACTGTGCATGTTTGGAGAGATTTGTTAACTTTTTGAGGGATTATTCCCTCACACTAATATAGTCTTGCTTCAAACTTACGAACTCTTGTACATTTGTTTCCCTTAGATCTAACTGGAAAAATCTATCCAAGAATGCACTATTGAAATCCTCCCATTCTACTTGGCTTACTCTCTCTGTCTCTTTCATTGACCCATAGATAACTAAACCTTCGCCAAGCCTTTAGTTGATAGTCCACTAGATTGGTCTTCTCTTTCGATGCAAGCACCATAATAGCCACAATTCTATATACCTCATCAATGAATTCCAATTGGTCTTTGTCAATTTTAGAACCATGGTATTTTGATGGGTTTATTCTCATAAAATCTCAAACCCTTGTTGCCATCATAGATGCTTGGGGAGGAAGAACAACCTCCCAGTTAGCTTGGTCAAGACTTGGGGCAACATCATAAAAGTGGCTCGGGCCTCTGCATGTGTCATTGTCTCCTCTTGTGGCATAAGAGGGGCATAGGATTCATTTACTTAACTCGGTAAAGGTTCTCTTCTCCTTGGCATGATCTAGAAATAGAAAAGGGGATGTCGTTAAATGATGGAAAACCTTAGAAAACTCTAAATGCATGACATGAATTATGAAGAAAGGAAAATTTTCTAAATGCCTCATAGCCTCTCAATCATGATTGTGGCATGCTTCACAACCACGAACAAGACTCTCCTCGAGGCAGTATATTGGACATCGGAGGAACATTTCAAATCTCGTACTACGATATCAAATTTGATACAACACAAGCTTAGGACCTAGTCGTAACACGGTGAATAAGGGACCTAGAGGCACCTCATCAAAGCCTCTTAGCATTCGTTAAGCATTCCTAGGTAATTAAAAAATGTTAAGTGGAATTAAATGTGGGGGGTCGGACAAAGGGAAGCATTCATTTATTCATTCAAAAATATGGGATGGATTCAACTCAAAATATAACATCCAAATATACCAACCTACATAAAGAGTTAGCGGGGGCTATGACAAACTTAAGCTCCCCTCAAATACCTAAGTCATGAAAATAAGATAGAAAGTACAAATCTCAATAAATACAATCCAAAAACATCAATGTCTCAAACATACAAAGCATGAAAGAAGAGGTGTAATCCCCCAACTAAGGGTTCACCAAAGCTACTAGTCACAGATGCCAATGCTACCCACGTATTGGTGGACGAGGTGGAGAGTCGTTCCCTACATGGTGATCACATGTAGGAAAAATATATGTTTGTACATTTGGATATACTATGTATGTGAGATGCAATACGAACATGAAATTGTAAATCCACTATTCATAAAATTTATAAGTCTTTATGCATGGTATTGTAATGCCATTGTTCAAAACATGCATGACCATATTAAAAGAATAAGGCTCATATGAAGTAAATATAAATGCATCTTACAAGAACATATTTAAGGATCAATGATGTCAAATACATAACTTTGTGGGAAGAGGTCGTAACCGACATATAAGATCATGTGAGCTACTAATGGGATTTAACATAACACTTTACGTTGGCACGGGGAGTCTACTTTCCAAATGGAACACCGTCAATTTATGCATGCATATCTTAGTTGTAACTTTTCTATTGTGGATCTTCTATCCTTATCCTACACTGGCTCCTATGGTAGCACATAGTTAATCTGATAAGAGGTTGCTTCTAAGATTTCCTTAACGAATCCCACCTCAATGACTCAATCGGTGCTAAGTTAATCCCATGGAATACTTTAGAGAACATTAGCATAGATATGTAGTTATAGCTTAGAATCATAAGTAGCATCATTAGGAGTAGCTCATCATCTTGGGTTCCACTCAAGTGAGGATTGGCCTTTTATGTTGATAAAGCATCTTAAGTATCATTAAGGACTTTGCAATATACCTACATTTTTGACAATATTCATAGCTTTCAAAATGTAGTCTTTGCCCTTATCTTAACGTCATGCAAATCTTATCATGAAGTTAGTAGACCTATGCGACGACTTCAAAATCACATTATTCAAGGATATGATGCATGAACATGATAAAACTAGTAGCTTTAAAACTAAAATTAAATAGCAACCATATTAATGAAAATCCCTAAATAATGGGATCATCACATTCCACTTGATAACCATACGTACTCGTAATTTCTCAAAAACTTAAAGAAAAGGTAAAAGGATATAAGGTTTGTCCTTATGGGTCAAAGTAACCCACCAATGAAGCTCACATACTTGATAATGACCCTGAGAAAAGTCTTAACGATGTTTAAGAAGAAAGCACTTGGAAGAAAACCCTAGTTTTGCCCTTGCCTTGAGGGTGTTTTACCTTAGGAAATTTTAGGAGAGGTTGGAATGGTGAGAATAAGAGTGAATGAGGGTTTAGGGTCTGATATGAGAGGAAAAATAATCCCAAAATGGCTTAGTTTTAGTCTTAGGGTATGGGGAATGGACAAACCTGCCCTTAATTAAAATTATTGAATTCACCACCACGACCTTCACTACGGGTTGTAAAATAATCTATGGACCATACTATGGGGTTTCGTCCAGTTCAACTTTAAAATCTTCTTGAATTTTGTCTCTAAAGGTCAACATACAACACCCATCTATGACTTATTGATTGGTCTACAAGTCATAGACTCATTCGTAGAGTGCCCCAACACTTAGGAAAATTTCACCACTTCAAGACCCTATTTTACGAGATAAACTATGATTCATAAAATATAGCATGACTCATCCTATTCTTCGTAGTTCCAACTTTAGAAATCCAAATTCCTATCAACTCAAGGCTTCAAACTATGAACCATTTTATGGTCCATAGTTTCTTTTGAAGACCATGAACCCCCTTTGTAGATGGTCCTTACATGTAGTCAACTTCCTTTGAGGATCACCCTACCCATAAACTATGTTTTTGACTTATGGTTTGAACCAAGAGCCTTAATTGAGGCTCGTACTTTTGAGGGTATTGATGTGCTATCAAAATACGTCACCTTTGATGCCTAAAACAAGAGATTTATGTGAGTTCTTAATGCGACTTTTTATGATTTTTATGTGTTTTGTGTTGTTCTACTAAAAAAGTTATGTTAGCATGACTTTGGAGAACATTGCAGATTTTTCTAAAGCATAAGACATATGAGTTCACTTATGAGTCGTAGCCTAACCTACGAGTCATACTGTTCTATCATAACAAGAAACAAAGACCAAAAATTCAGAAATTTGCTAAGTGGAGGTCAACCATACTGGGCCATTCTACGAGTCGTAAGTTATACTATGATTTTATAGGTGGACTTGTAACAGGAATCAAAGAGCGAAAATGTTTGATAAAAATTGAAGGCCTAGACTATGAGAGGAGCATACGAGTGATAGCCCAAGCAAAGACCCGTACCAGTGGGTCGTAGTAGTTGAGTCCAAGATGCCAAGAACATGATATGAGACCACGATTACAACTCGTAGGTCACCCTACGAGTCGTACCTACGAGAAGTACTAGCTGCATGCTGTCTTTTATACGTTATTTTTAGGGTTTGTATATAAACACTATAAATACGTTAAGTTAGGATTTTATTATGAGATTCCAGACTTTAGAACATAGAACTTGCCTTTGAATATCCTCTCAAGAATATTTTAGGTTTTTAGCTTAGTTTATCATTTTCTCTTGGAAAACCCATTTTGGTGATTGCAAATCTTGCTTTGTACTCATTGCCAATAAATCAAGCTTTTGGGTTTGCAACTTGTGGTGTCTACACTTTTCATCGCTTTTAGTAAAGCTCTCAACTATGTCTTGTATTTGCGTTTTTGTTGGTTTTTCCTTAGCCATGAGTAGCTAAGCACCCACAACTTGGGATTGTGGGAATTGGTAGTTGACTAGGTATGACCATGGTTTATTGCATTTCTATGATTGGGGTTTTGCATGTATTGTCTATTTCTCTTCATATTGGTTGTTGTTTAGTGGCAGCCAACACCAAACCCTGCCTACTATCACGATCCTGACCAAGGTAATGACAAATAGGAAAAGGGAAATAGATGATAAGATTCAATTGGCGTGCTCTCATCTAATCAACCAAGTCTGAACAAAGGGAGGTTGACTGGGACAATAGGTAACGATTAGTCGGCACGCCATGGTAGCCGACCAAGCACCATGCTAAAGATTGACCTTGACCTTCACCTTCACAAGAGGGCTGGAAGAACCTATGTTACTGTCTTGCATGCGAATCTCCAATTGTAGTTATATTATTTATGGAAATCAAGTCAACGAACCATGGGGGACACAATTCCCAAGTTGTACGTAAAACTGGGTGTTTCCTAGTGTTTATTTTACTTTTTTTTGAATCATAAAACCCCCTCCATATAGAGATTGTAGTTATGAATGCTTGAAATGATTAGCAATGCAGTCTTGTGGTCAAGCCCTATAATCCCTGTGGACTTGACCCTAACCTTCGGTTAGGTTAATTGCTGACAACGACCACTTTTTCATTTGAGTGTGAACATCATCAAAAATTATAGCGTTGTTACCGGGGAATACGGCTAGGTTTTGACTTGATTTCACTATTAATTAGTTCTAGTATTAATTTATAGCGTCTTGTGTATTTACTTTTATTTTTGTTTTTGTTGTTTGATTTTCATTGTAGAGTGTGCTAAGTTGTACGCCCAGCACAAGGAGTCAAGATAATCCCTTAGCTCTGGTCAATTTAGAGATCCATAGACTCTTTAGAATAATGGCTCAAGTAAATGAGGATATCATAGTTGAGGAGGATATGAACATGAATGATGATATGGGAAGAGAGGAGAACTCACCACCGAGGGGTAACACGCCACAGCTTAGGAACTTTAATGAAAATGCTTATGGATGGAATTAGTATCGATTGAACCCTATGGCCATTGACATTGCCGGTGCGATAGTACTACCTCCTTTACCGATAGATATTGAGTTCGCGGCATCAAGTGGGTTGCTCCAAATGCTCCAAAACCACGGATTATACACAGGGCTACCTTTAGAGGATCACCACCGTCATCTCCAAAATGTGGTGTTTGTTTGAAAGAGTGTCATGGGGACACAACATCTTTCTCTTGAAGTTGTTGGGTTACGAGTATTTCCGATGTCATTGACAAGGAAAGCAGCTGTGTGGTTGTCTGATCTTCCTCCGAGCACAATAACAAGTTAGGCAGAACTCCAAAGAGTGTTTCTTGAAAGATACTTCCCAAGGTCAAGAAGCTAAAGCTTAAAGATCAAATAAATAACTTTGAGCAATTGTCGAGTGACCCTATTAGCACAACATGGGAGATTTTTACCAAATGTTTGATGATGGTCCCCAATCACAAGATTGTTGATGATGTGGTTAAGATTTTTTATCGAACACTTGATGAGAATAGTCAAGCTTGTGCCGACACAATCATGGGAGGCATGTTCCTTGACCAACCTTTTACATTGATAGCCGTAAGGATAGACCAAGTGATTAAACCCAATAGAGCATGGGGTCAACAAGAGCAGGGTGTGATAAAGACATCTTGTGAGGTCAACGCCAACAATGAGCAAGCAAAGGTAAATGAAGATATCATGGAGCAACTTGCTTAACTTCGCACAAGTATGGACTTGGTCTTAAAGCAAAACCAAGCAAGTGTCAAAGCGGTCACTCACCAACCTCCTAAGACTCCGGTGTATGAAGATCCATTCTTTGATAGAGATGCATTTTTGTGAGAAATCAAGCGGCGGGTTTCCGGAACAACCCCCAAGGATCCAGTTCAGATTATTGGAGGCAAGGTTTCGGAAATCAAGGACGAAACTTCAACCGTGACGGGGCATATAGAGACTACTGGGGTGGATATTATGAAAGAGAGAGTGCCAGATGCCGAATGGGGTAGAAGAGATGGTTATAGGAATGGTCCTTATGTGCCACCTCACAACCATGATGCCGGGTTAAGAAATTCTAGGATCAAAGAGTTGTTCGACAAGTTGTTGAAGAGAGCCAATCACCAAGATGAGATTTTAAAAGAAAATGAATGTGGATATTTCAAGTATTAACCAAAAAATAGAGTCTCACTCTATGGCAATTAAGCAACTCGAACATCAATTTGGGCAAGTCTCTTCACAATCGAACCAATGCCAAAAGGCCACCTTACCAAGCAATAAGGTTTAAAATCCTAAAAAAATAAAGGTCCTTGCATAGCAGTCATAACTCAGAATGGCAAAAGCACCATAGATCCCCCTATTCCTGTGATTGTGGATAAAATTGATCAGAAGGGTCTTGCTGGTGAAGTTGTGGTTGAGAGAGAAGGTCTGGAGATTACTGGGATGCGATGAGAAGAGGTAAGGAAGCAAGAAAAATTGAATTCAGTTCCAAAACCCCCTCCTCCTTTTCCTCAAAGGCTTAAGAAAAAGGAAGAGGAGGGTAAATTCAAACACTTCCTCTCGATGTTGAAGCAACTCTCCATCAACATTGCCCTTCTAGGAGCTTTGGAGAAGATGACTGGGTATGCCAAGTATATGAAGGATATGGTGACCAAGAAACACACTTTCAGCCAAGAGTTCTCACAAGAACTCCAACAATGTAGTGCTATTACGACCAAATGCCTTGTTCAAAAATGAGAGGACCCCAGTTCATTCACCATTCCTTGCACCATTGGTGATGTTGAGTTCGCAAGAGCATTGTGCAACTTAGGAGCAAGTATCAATCTAATGCCTCTTGCTGTATTCAAAAAGCTTAGCCTTGGCACTCCCACCCCGATAAGAATGTGATTCCTCATGGAGGATTGAACCATCAAAAAGTCGGAGGGAATGCTTCTTGGTGTGCTTGTTAAAGTTGAAATATTTATCGTTCCTGTGGATTTTCTGATCCGTGATTGTGAGGTAGATTTCGTGGTGCCCACTATTTTGGGAAGACCATTCTTGGACACTAGAAGAGCGCTCATGGATATGGATTTAGGTAAAATTTAGTTTAGGGTCAATGATTCAGAGGTAGTGTTCGACATCTGTCAGACAATGAAACACTCCGATGAATTGAAGACCGAGGTGTGGGCCATTGATAATTGTTGATGATGGATGGTGACTGAGTCGAGCCACGATGTTAAACAAGACGGTTCTTGGGAGGCAACCCAAGAATTTTTGATAATTGTTGGTTGTTTTTAAGTGTTTTTGGTTATTAAGATACTTAGGTAGAAGGTGTTTATTTATTTTAAGTTGGAAGAAATTGATGCAGTTATAATATTTTGAAGTTTGTTGTGCTTGGAGACTTAGTTTTGTAGGTGACAATTGAAGAACTGAAGATCTGAAAAAAATTGCAACTAGGGCAGCCTCTACGATCAGGCCTACGAGTCATAGTCTCCACTAAGGCTCGTAGTCATACCTCATAGAGGAAAACAGTGAGTATCAAGAGTTGACACATACACTACGAGCTAACGTTGCAATTCGTAGGGGCTCCTACGTGTCGTAAGTGGGGTTCGCAGTGCTCATGTATGATTTCTAAATTTTTGCAAGTGTGGGGTATGTTATGAGAGTGGGACCTATGAGTTTTAGGTTAGCTTAATACTCGTAGTCAAGGTTTCGTTGCCCTGATCAGCAACTTTTTAATTGATGATTCGGTTTTCATATATAAGGGGTCAACATTACATTTTACCCCAAATTTCATTCTTGAACCCTAAGATCAACAAATTTTCCCCCAAACTCACTCCGTAATTCTCTTTTCTGGCCAAAATCCCAGCATCCCACGTCATTTTTCGGCAAGAATTCCAGTGAGGTCACTATTTCCTAGGCTTTGGCATGGTTTTTGATTCTCTTTGCTTGGATTAAGTTCTCCGGTCAATAGGCAAGCCTCATGGTTACATTTAACACTCTATTATGGCAAACTTAGTCCTTTAATGAGTGTATGCTTAGTTTAACCATGCTTGGTCGAGCCCATGTGGTGATTTTTGATCTAGACATGAAAACTAGGGCTTGTGTGCTTCGAATTATTTTGATTATGATTCAAAACTTGTCTAGAATTCTTGAGAGGGTGGTTGCAAATATGAGAATTATTTATTCATACAATGTTGTACTTTGTTGTTGTCCAACCATTGTTTGAATTATCTTTGGAATTGGAACTTGGATAGTATGGCTGTATTTGTATACCATGGATTGTTGAACTTAATCGAAATCGTCTGAAAGGCAGCTGCTGCTATATAGCATGGTTTGTTGATCAAAAGCGTTAGTTTGGGTTTGAACGTACTCTTAGTTTTGTTTGGTGTGATTTGAAATTGCCTGAAATTCTAAGGAATGATGTTTGTTCTAACTTTCTTGTTTCATAATGGGATCATTTATGTGTCGAATCAAGTGTATTGCTCTTATAAGTGCCTAGTCGTGAATTGTGGTTATTTTGTTTGTGCTTGTCATGGGAAAATGATAGGTACTACTGGTGCCTTCTGTTTTCAGCTACAAGGCACTCCAACAACTCGTATGTTCTCCTATGAGACGTAGTGCTCCCTCGTAGCAAGCACCAGTCACTTGTAGTTCCTTCATGTTCCTCATATGAAACCTACATGCGACTCATAGTACCTGCTACAACCCATAGTAAGGGTCTCATAAACTTATCTTAAGTCTTAAAATTATTTATAGAAGTAGATACAAGACCAGACTATGACTCATAGGCCATCCTACGAGTCATAACTGTACCTTGTATCTAAGATCAGAAAGAATTTTCTGTAGGGATAGTGGTTCTACGAAGCTAGTATATGACTCGTAGGTCATCCTATGAGTCGTAACTGCAGTCGTATCTGCAACCCTGCAACTGCATCAGTGATTTTGTTGTTTTGAATTGTTTTTATTTACTTCTTGTTCTTTGTTATATGATTAGTTAATTTGGACATCTTAACGCTCACATGGGTCATTGGTTGGTTTGTAGATATAATGCCTCCAAAGGATAAGAGAGCAATCAAATCATTTTAACGGAGGTTGCTTGACGAATCCTCTAGAATTGAGCAATCGAAAGGCTCTGTGGAAGTCTACAAAGTCAGGATAGACCCTAAGGCTAATGTGCCTCAAACTCGGGGCCACACTTCTATGGCCTCGATAAAAGTTAAAAGTCCCTCCCAGTCTAAGGAGGAGGGTGGTAGTGATGGGTCCGAGAGCAACTCACCACAGATGACCCCCGCGCACACTAAGACAGGTTTTGAGGAGGGGTCACAAACTCAATAGGAGGAAGTCCAGTCACAACCCCCAGTTGACCGCAGATAGTGTGTCCTAGGTATGAAAGAGATATATGAACAGGTTTTAGAGCCCAAGGGACAGAGCAAACCGGTGCAGCAATGTAACAAAGAGTCTAGACTGAATGACTCAGGGTTGGATAAAGTGCCAGGATTGGATGAAGATTTGGACAGGCACGTGCTGCGAGGGACTAGGCAGCAGCTGGGCAAGTATACCCCTTATGTAGTCCGTGAGTTTTATGAGTCATATCTTGCTATACTCCACCGGGGGTTACCGAAGAAGAAGAAGCCAATCGAGTAGTCCAGGTTATGGGTGGTGCCAGTCTAGTGTAAGAGAGTTCCTATTTTGGAGGAGACCATTCGACAAATCCAGTTTGGGCCTACTTATGGAGTGCCTCAGTCTACCACAGAATATGATGGACGCATTAACAAGATAAGGAGTGCAGTGGATGGGAAGGACATCAGGGACAGGATGGAGCATCTATGATGGATTGCTAGCCAAATATATAAGGAGGGCTTCGAGCCCACGTGGGTTACAAACCACGCAGTTCCTATTTTGAAGGCTCACCTCTCTTTCTGAGCGAAGTTTTGGAGGTCCATTATCCGTTGGCGCATCTAACCTACTTTCATGGATAATGTAGTCACCTTGAGTGGGCTGTGTTATTAACCAACATCCTAGCTGGTTATGAGATAGACTGGGCTCGGATCATATCAGAGCAGATCCACGAGTCAGTCGTCCGGATGAATGCCTCACTGTCATTTCCTGTTTCGAATTATCATTTATGCAGTGCAGGGGTGTTCCTATCAATCCTCATCGGGACCAGCACATAGAGGCCACATGCTCCATGTACCCCAGCCTGATTAAGGCTGATGAGAACCTGGTGGCTTTACCACGAGCAGCTCCTTTAGCCATTCCCGGTCGAGCCTCAGACTCAGGGCTACTACCAGCACTACTCTAGCCGCTACAGAGCCTATGCCAGCAGTGAAGATTGGGTCCACGCCATCCTCCAGTACTCCAGAACCAGTAGTAGCTACATTAAAGGTTAATTCTCTTGCTTCTGCTCTTGCTTTTAAGGCATAATTACGCATGGTAGCTACGGCAGAGTCCAGACTTCAAGCTCTATCCGCATGGGTCAGACTTTGGGTTGACCAGACCATACGGGACTCAGAAGAGAGGATGAAGGCAATCACCTGTGCATTGGTAATGAGAGAGTCAGAGCGGTGGATGCCCAAGTAGATACTTTCGAGGCGAGAGTCCATCAGAGACTTGAGGTCGCTAGGCCTGCTGACACGAGTGCAGTGATAGAGGAGTTGGCCAAGTTTAAGGTCGACCTATTGTAGATGCTAGTAGCCCCAGTTGCATTCCCAGAGGTAGCACCGGCTGGTGGTGAGATGTTTGACTGGCGAGCTGACTGCCCAGATGCTCATGGAAAGAGGCCCCTCAAGACAGATGATCCAGAGATGAGTCAGCAGAGGCCTCGACCTGATGACCTAGCAGCCCCAGTGGAGGAGCCGATACCAAAGGAGGTGGTGTAGGAGTCGATCCTGTTGGCGGCTATTCAGAGAGATCAGTAGCAGCACACCTCACATGGAGAGGGTAGCTCAGGTACTGTTGTGAAGGATATGGTGCCACAGGACCCTGCTAACCAGCCAGAGACCAGTGCTTCATGCACCATGATGTTTGATTTCTTTTGACCCCAATTCTTATTTTATCATTTTTGATACTTTGTTCTATTATTAGACAATCCTTTTATTATGTTGGTTTTTGGATGTGTTTAAGTATTTTTATGTTGGATGTTGTTTTTTCTTATATTATGGATGTTAGATTTTTATTTTTAATGTGTGTGTGTGTATATATATATTTCTATGTTATCGTGTTTGTTTTTCGTTCTTGTCTTTACTTTGAGGACAAAGTATCCTATTTTGGTAGGGTGTGGGAAGTTATGGATTAAGGTGAAGTTTGAGTAACCTCGAGCGCATAACTTCCCCTAAATTTGATTCCAAGGTTTTCTTGTCTTGTTTCGTTTTCCTTGTGGATGTTTAATTTTTTGTTGAACAGGCATGTTTAGGCAGTGTAGATAAAGTGTAAATTTATAGTAGTGTTATCTGTTGGTATATGCATAGTCTTTAGATGTTTTTTAATGTTTTGATGAAAAATTAGGTATCCTCAAAAAGTTCTTTGATATTGTGATTATTGATGTACTCATACATTTTGGGTATATGGCAATGTTTGTTTTGATAATGTAAAGGTAAGCTGAGGCTTAAAGCATGACCTATGAGTCTATAGTTGATTGTGGGTGCAATGTCATAGGTATTGTGAGCTTATTTTGATGCATTCATGCATCTTGTATGGACCCAGAACTTGCCTTGTTACTATAAAATTGGTTTGATGATGTGGTTGGTTTCAAAAAGGATCTTAGGGCTTTATTCTTTCAATAAACCCACTTTTAGCCTAAATGATCTACCAAATGAGTGAGTGAATCCCTTACTCCAAATTTTTAGCCTCTCATGTACTCGTTCTTTCTTCACACCTTGCTAGCTTAACCATGTTTGATGAAATAACTTGATATTGGCCCTGATCTATCCTTGAGCATGTGAACCTTAATTGAGGCTAAAAGCCTAAATTATGGGTAGCTACAAATTGTGGCCCTAGTTTGGGGAATGGATATCGTGTACTTCACCTCAGGCTAAAAGCCTAAGTTGAGGCGAGCCCTTATTGTGGTAAAGTGATAACATTAAGGTGGTTAGTCGGGAAATAAAGAAAGAAATGAAAAGGCATGAGCCGAGTGAAGATAAAGAAACTAATAGTGCCTTGAGTTGAGAAAAAAAATCAAGAAATGAGTTTAGAGATAAGGCATAGCTGAAAAATAGAAAGAAAGCACTCGAAAAAAGATTGAAACATGAGAATAAGGGTGGATTTAATAAAAAAGGGTTAGGTTATGAAAGCAAAAACTGTTTGTAAACATGGTTCAAGGATAGATTTTAGTCACTACTTGCCCAACATGCCAGACCAAAGCCCCCTGAACCTATGTTACAAACCCATTAGTCCTAAAGTGATCCAAATCCACTTTATCACCAAGTTAAAAGATGAGTATAGAGGCAAGCCTATGGTGTTAGTTAATATGCATGAATTTCAATTGTGAGAGTGAGAATGTTTCCTCAGTCCCTGAATTCTAAATGCTTCTTGAATGAGTAAGAGGGACTTCTTTTCTGTGAGGGCATTTTCCATACTTGATTAGCATATGGCTGCACCAGTGATTGTGGATGGTTGATGCTCCTTAGCTTATCATAGTTGGGTTGCCAGATTCATCATCATGTTTTGTTGTGCTCAGTAAGTTTGTAATCTGGTTTTGAAAATGATAGTTAGGTCCGTGGATTAGAGTGAATGATGTATATGCCATTGGTATAGCTGCTATGTATTTCTCATTGTATGAGTAGATTGAGTCATCGCTTAAGGACGAGCAACAATTCTAAGTTGAGGGTGTTGATGTGCTTTCAAAATACAACACAGTTGATGCCTAAAACAAGGGATTTTTGTGAGTTGTTAATGAGACTTTTTATGGTTTTTATGTGTTTTGTATTGTTTTTGCAGAAAAGTTAAGTTGGCATGATTTTGGAGAAATATTGTAGAATTGCTGAAGCATAGGACATAAGAGTTTACCTACAAGTCGTAGCCCAAGCTACAAGTCGTAGGGTTGTATCATATCAAGTAACAAAGACCTAAAACTCAGAAATCTGCTAAGTGGAGGTCAACCATATGGGGCCATCCTATCAGTCGTATGTTGTACTACAACTCATATAGGTGGACTCGTAACAGGAATCAGAGAGCCAAAATTTTGGACAAAAACTGAAGGCCTAGACTATGAGAGGAGCATACGAGTCATAGCCCAAGCAACGACTCATACTACTTGATCATACCAATTGAGTCCAAGATGCCAAGACCTTGATTTGTGACCCCGACTACGACTCATAGGTCATCTACGAGTTGTACTTGCAAGACGTACCAGCTCCCAGCTATCTTTTCTGTGTTATTTTTAGGGTTTGAATGTAAACACTATAAATACATTAAGTTAGGGTTTTATTACAATATCCCAGACTTTATAACATAGAACTTGCCTTTGAATATTCTCTCAAGAATATTTTAGGGTTTTAGCTTAGTTTATCATTTTCTCTTGGAAAACCCGTTTTTTGGATTGTAAATCTTGCTTTGCACTCATTGCTAATCTATCAAACTTTTTGGTTTGCAACTTGTGGTGTCTACACTTTTCATTGTTTTTGGTAAAACTCTCAACTATGTCTTGTATTTGCATTTTTGTTGGTTTGCCTTAGCTATGAGTAGCTAAGCACCTACAACTTGCTGTTGTGGGAACCATGGGTAGTTGACTTGTTATGACCTAGGTTTATTGCATTTCTATGATTATAGGTTTTGCATGTATTATCTATCTATCTTCAGATTGAATGTTATTTGGTGGTGGCCAACACCAAACCCCACCTACTATCACGAATCCCACTATGGTAGTGACAAATAGGAAAAGGAAAATAGATGACAAGATTCGATTGATGTGTTCTCGTCTAACCAACCAAGCCTGACCAAAGGGGAGGTTGACTGGGACAATAGGTAACGGTTAGTTGACATGCCATGGTAGATGACCAAGCGCTATGGTGAAATTCGACCTTCACCTTCACAAGAGAGACAGAAGAACCTAAGTATTCGTCCTGCATGTGAATTTCCGATTGTAGTTATGTTATCTAGGGAAATCGAGTCAACGAACCATAGGGAACACAATTTCCAAGTTGTCCTTAAAATTGAGTGTTTCCGCGCGTTATAGTTTAGTGTTTATTTTACTTTGTTTTTAAATCACAAACCCCCCCCCCTTATTTGGAGATTGTAGTCATGAATGCTTGAAATGATTAGTAATGAAGTCTTATAGTCAAGTCCTGTATTCCCTATGGATCTGACCTAACCTCCGGTTAGGTTAATTGCTAACATCGACTGCTTTCTTATTGGAGCGTGAACACCATCACCTACGACATTTCCAGTTTTACTTTTTCTGCATTATCTAACTTTTGAATTTACGGGTCCTTACAGTGGTCTAGAATTTCAACCAGAAATTCTTCATAGATCAAATTTCCTTGGACACTAACATACACTAATGTTAAAATAGAATTAGAATCATCCACACATTTCCTCAACATTGACCTATGGAACACCAAATGAAACGATGCCGACTACCATGGCAAATCTAGATCATAGGCCACCTTACCAATATGCCTTATGATCCTTTATAGGCCCACATACTGCACATTAAGCATCCTTTATATCACGACCTGATCTTTGAGGTCATGATGGTGCCTATTAGATCTCATCTACAGGCAAGTCAATCCAAACCCATGGTACTTGTCCTAGCAGCTAAGCATAACAGTTTCAGACAACCAACAAAAGTTAAAGAGATAACCAGTCCCAGAACCTGGAAGTCACTAGTATAAAGCTACTATAGACTCATAATGAAGATATAGATATACATATATGCATATATAGATATATATACACATACTCATACATAACCAAAAAAAGCTCATACCATATACAAACCAAACAATCAATGATTAAGGCCAATGTTTGAATACAAAGATGGGAAATGAATAGAAGGAGACTATACAATATCCCAAAGCTATTGATGTTAACCAAAGCCTTTTGAAGCATTAACCAACTAGTAATCAAATGTCATAGCTCGTACTTGAACCTGCACAACGATTAGATGCAGAAAGTAGGGGTGAGTACCTGTGATGGGCACCAAGTAGGCACCATCGACTGATTAAGTGAAATACAATAAAGATAGTAAGAGCAACTGTAATGAAATACTTCAGTGCTAGCTATCTAAACCAAGGTAAAAAGATAAGCAAGTCTGAAGAACCATAGAACTATAATGGAACAAACCTAAGCAATATGCAGTAATATCGACCGGAGAAACCCAGAGGGCAA
Organism: Solanum medicagineum; assembly: GCA_026153255.1. Classification (NCBI taxonomy): domain Eukaryota; kingdom Viridiplantae; phylum Streptophyta; class Magnoliopsida; order Solanales; family Solanaceae; genus Solanum; species Solanum medicagineum. The sequence goes on from JAPFFP010105124.1 coordinate 38,441, forward strand.
GTGTCAACTATGTCTATGACATCAGAAGAACCCAGTTGAGCAAAACTAGAACAACCAACTGATTAGAAACAGGAGGAACCAACTGAGCAGGACCAAGCAATGTAAAACAAAACCAACTAATGGACCACCAGCATAACCATATCACTAGTGTTACATGGTCAAGGTATAGTGTTAAACGTTTACTAATAAAAAAATGGAGTAAAAATGACAGAAAAGAAAGTGACGGACTGCGTTGCTTTTGAAAGCAATGGACTAAGGGACTTTTTCTGTGGTTTTCTTTATAAAATAATATTTTTTAAGTTTTTAAATTACTAAAAGAAACAGACAACAACTGTAGGTCCATTGCATTTTTCCTGGAATTTTTCGGCAAACTTAAATTTTTTGTTTTATTTTATTTTATATTTACGACAGATAGCGTGGTAATGTCTGTCACTTATTTATTAAAAAATTAATATTTAAATAATTTAATCATCAAAATTAGATTAAATATTATTATTTTTTTCAATTTTGTGACGGACGGAGTAGCAATGTCCATCGCGTTTTTTAAAAAAAAAATTAATATAGATTTTAATTTAAATATAATAAATTATTTAAAAGGGGCAACAGACTCAAGAACATTGACCATCGCCCCTAAATTAATATACTCCTCCAAACACCCCATTTTTCATTTGACACTTTTTCCCTAAAAATTAAAAGGGATGCATCCAGCCACTCCTCTGCCCTAGCTCCTCCTCCAACCACTCCACTGGTCGCTGCCGGTCCTTGCTGTTGCGTCGCCTCTACCGCCCACACCACCAGCGCCAGCAACAACCTCAGCAGGTACCGCCTCCCTCTATCTCTTCTCTTTTTTTCTTTTTTAATTTCTTAGAAATATTTAGGGATTTTTTATTTTTTTAAATTGTAAAATCTTGAATTGTTTGTTACTTTAGTTTAGATATGTTGTTGACATTATTAAATTGTAATATTGATTGTGAGTTAGTGAAGAAAATTATGTTTTGATTTTATGATTTAGTTCAAAATTGGTATTTTAAATTACTTTGTGATTTGGGGGTTTTGTTAGTTTGAATAAATGTGTGTTTGAAGTGATTAACATTGTTGGAAAGTATATCTAAGTGTGAAATTGTGAATGAGTATTTTTGGGTTCTAGTTTGAAATGGGTTTTGAATTAGTTTGTTATATGAATTTTTTTTGTTGGAACTAAAGTGTATTTTGAAGTTATTGACATTGTTGGTTTCGATATTTAAGTGTGAATTTGTGATTGCGAATTTTTAGATTGTAGTTTGAATTGAGCTTTTTTGAATTAGACTATAAATTTGAGTGTTTATTAGTTTTAATTGATTTGTTCTTGAAGTTAAAAGTTAGTTGTAGAAGAAAAGAATGTAGAAGTTAAAAATGTTGACATTAGAAGTATTTGAACTTTAAGTAAAGAAATTTGAAAGTAGAATATATTAACATAATTAGAATTTATATAGAGATATTGTAATTCCAATTAAGTTTGGATTCTAGTTATGAATTGGATGTATTGGACTTTAATTTAAAATTTCATTCGGTATGTATATATAAAGTATGTAGTTTGATATTGAAAGTTTAAATAGTTGAACTTTAATTTAGAAATTTTGGTTGAATACATGTTAAGATGTGCACGTTGAGTTAGCAAAATGTAGATTGAATGTCATGAAATGGAACTTTAAATAGTGAACTTTAGGTTAGGAAATTTGAATTCTCTATTTTAGATGCTTGTACAATAATTGTACATTAAATTTAAAAGTTTGTACTTGAACTTAGAAAAATCAAACTTACATGTATAAATTTTGAACTTTAGAATTTTTGCATCATTGTATGATATATTCAACCCGTCAAGCTAAGCTCTTCCACCCGTCAAGCTAATTGGAAAAGGTAAAGGTATTTTTTTTCTTTCAAAATTTTAATTGTTGTATATATTAGTTTTTAAAATTTATTCAATGTAAAATACTTGCATCCTGCTTAGAGTTTCAATTTTGAATTTTTAGCAATGTATAATTATATTTGAAATTTGAAGTAAAGTTTAAGTAGTTGTGAACTTTAAGTTGAATATGATTTAGAACTTGAATTTTATATACTTGTTAAATTGAAGTTTCGGACTTTATATACTTAGAAAAATTCAATTTGTGCACCTTAGAAACTTGAATTCTTATATTTTAGGGTATAAATTAAATTTTAAGTAGTTGTGAACTTTAAATTGAATACAATTTAGAACTTGAAGTCTATATACTTGTTAAATTAAAGTTTATGACTTTATATACTAAGAAATATTTAACTTTTGTACTTTAGAAACTTGAATTCTTATATTTTAGGATATAAATTAAATTTTAAGTAGTTGTGAACTTTAAATTGAATACAATTTAGAACTTGAAGTTTATATACTTGTTAAATTGAAGTTTATGACTTTATATACTAAGAAAAATTAAACTTTGTACTTTAGAAACTTGGATTATTATTTTTTAGGATATAAATTAAATTTTAAGTAGTTGTAAACTTTAAGTTGAATATAATTTAGAACTTTAAGTTTATATACTTGTTACATTGAAGTTTAGGACTTTATATACTTAGAAAAATTCAACTTTTGCACTTTAGAAACTTGAATTATTATATTTTAGGATATAAATTAAATTTTAAGTAGTTGTGAACTTCAAGTTGAATATAATTTAGAACTTGAAGTTTATATACTTGTTCAATTGATGTTTAGGACTTTATATACTTAGAATTACTTAAAATTAGTATGTATATATTATCAACATCAAATTGTTGAACTTTAATTATACTTGAATATTTTTTGTATATGCATAATCTTTTGTGGATGTATGATATGTATTATGAAAATGATGGTGGGTTGAAATCTACATTCATTGACGATGTTAGAAGTTTTTTTGATCATGCAATGACGCTTGATTTTTTGAAGAAAAATATATTGGTTAGGTGTCCTTGTAGTGAATGTAGGTGCCTAAAATTCTTTAGTCCACATGAACTTACGATACATGTCATAAGGGATTTAAGCAAGATATTTCGTGTGGGTAGATCATGGAGAAATAGATGGACTGAATGGTGTATTTTATAATTCTATGCTAGTGGATGGATATAATATGCTTGTACCACATGGTCAAATCAGATTTGAACATGATAGGAATCAACATGACACGTGTTAATATGATAGAGAACATGAAATGATTAATGATATTTTTGGAGTTCAAGGGGAGGTGGAACCTGAACAATTTTACAATGAAGCTCTTAATAAAGAAGCTAGACGCTTCTATAAAGAATTAGAAAAGGCTAGTGGTCCATTATGTGAGGGGAGTACGCATTTTGCTTTGTTTGTTGTTGTTAGAGTAATGAATATTAAATTGGATTAGAACATTCCTAATGGGGCTATGGACTCAATGGTTGATCTCTTGGATGAGTTGGTTAACATACCCAAGAACTTCGATCAGGCAAAGAAACTGATTAGGATTGTCACATTGTCACGACCTAAGCCTAGGGCCTAGACGTGACACGGCGAATGGGGAATCGAAAGGGACCCCAAACAATCCCCTTAGTATATCATCACACATCCTTCCTTGCGGAAGCGTATAAAAGACATATACAATAAAAGTAAGGGCAACAGGACTAAGGGAGAAACTTGCATAATCAGCGAAGTCAAAAGTCAAGAGTCAAGCTCATATATAGTACACATCTTGTCCAACATACACCTCTAAAACATAGAAAGAGCAGGGACCAAGACAAAGTAACTGGGCTCACCCTTATAGTCAAAGATAACACAAGATAGTGTCTCAATACAAAGATAATAGAGAAAAGACATAAACCAAAGTCCCCGAAGTGGAGGACTCACCCACAAGCTTGGAATAACACCACCTAGCCACATGGAGGAGGAGGATGATCAACTCGGTCACCGGTACCTACATGGTAATATCATGTAGGCAAGAATATGCGTTAGTATTGTCACGCCCCAAGTCCGGTTAGGGCGGACTGGCACCCGTTGCCGGTAAGGCCCGGGAGAACCAACCTGTACCTACGTGCTTCCTGTACATATTATGAGGGATTTGTATCTCTGACATGCCTTTAAGAAGATAAACAATGACGACAAGCCAAAAGGAAATGCATATGACTAGGCCATTGGGGCCACGGTGTCTAAAGTACGA